>MCJB01002513.1:0-11475 GCA_002018475.1 Nicotiana obtusifolia | reverse complement strand
TATAACATTTAAGAGATTATTAGGAATATAAAAGTTTAGCTATTCATAATGATAAATGAATTTACCTCTGTTGGTAGATTTTTCTGTGTAGTATCTGAAGTAGTTTGTGATATATGCTCCATGTATGAAAGTAGTTTTTTTCTTAAGTATGTATTTTACAAAGAGAGGGGTCAGAGAGATTGGAGAGAAGTGAGCAAATGTTTTGCTCGTGAAGGTTTTTCGTGTCCCTCTTGCTTCCTCCGTCTCTTCTATTTATACAAGGAAAAGCTATTAACAAAAAGTCCTAATTGCCCTTTAACTTTACAGATGGGCGGTTCTAATTAAAAGCCAAAAAAGTAAAAAGTTAACCGTCCTTTTCTTTACACTTGGACGATTGAAAATTAAAGATCAAAAAGCAAAATACTATACTATTTTTGGTTTTATTACATAGCTGTCTTCTTTATGTCGTTTTCCTCTGCTTTATGTCACTTTCTCTGCAGCGTTCTTTACTTTCTTCTTTCCTTCTTCTTTCTTCTTTTGCAGTAGTATCTCCTTTTCAATCTTTTGTCTTCTTCATTTATTTGTTAGGTGTAGTATCATTTCTCCTTCTTTTTCTTGCAGTAACTTGTAGTCCCTTTCTTTCTCTTTTTGTCTTCATGTAGTATTATTTCTTCAGCCATCACTTTCTTCTTTTAATTTCCTTCTTACTTCTCATCTTCTTTTTTCTTCCTCTTTTGTTCGTCTTTGTTGGTAGTTGTAGAATCACTCCATGTTAAATTCTGGAATGACATTATCTTCTCCATTACATTTCGAGCATTTATGTTCTTGGTATCTAGGTCCTATCATTTTGCAATATCGTGATAATAAATTTTCTGAAATAAAATTTTTCTTTATAGCTCTTGTGATTGGTATTTCCTCTGGCTGTAATAGACTAATAATCTATTGTCTTATATTTTCCATGTCTTGGCCTCTGATCTCCTTTGAATGAGAATAAACCATAGTTTGCTCTCTCGAATAATATGTCCACATAGGTGATTNTTATACAAGGAAAAGCTATTAACAAAAAGTCCTAATTGCCCTTTAACTTTACAGATGGGCGGTTCTAATTAAAAGCCAAAAAAGTAAAAAGTTAACTGTCCTTTTCTTTACACTTGGACGATTGAAAATTAAAGATCAAAAAGCAAAATACTATACTATTTTTGGTTTTATTACATAGCTGTCTTCTTTATGTCGTTTTCCTCTGCTTTATGTCACTTTCTCTGCAGCGTTCTTTACTTTCTTCTTTCCTTCTTCTTTCTTCTTTTGCAGTGGTATCTCCTTTTCAATCTTTCATTGAATTCTCCCTTCTTTTCAATCTTTTGTCTTCTTCATTTATTTGTTAGGTGTAGTATCATTTCTCCTTCTTTTTCTTGCAGTAACTTGTAGTCCCTTTCTTTCTCTTTTGTCTTCATGTAGTATTATTTCTTCAGCCATCACTTTCTTCTTTTAATTTCCTTCTTACTTCTCATCTTCTTTTTTCTTCCTCTTTTGTTCGTCTTTGTTGGTAGTTGTAGAATCACTCCATGTTAAATTAGGAAATTGATGTGGGGAGTCTTATCTTCCAGGAAATTGGCATCCGGGCTACGCAGCGGGCTACATCACTTCCCTTCCCAAGTTTGATCACAACCCTCTGCCAAGAGGTGAATGTCCCATTCTTACCACAACAAGACAAACTCGGGAGGTCTACGAGAGATATAGATATCACTTGTATAAGTGATTCGGTTGCCCCACCAGTAACCCCAATTGAGGACATTAACTCCCAGAATCTCCTGTCTCCCCAAGATCCTGACACCTCCACTGTTGCTAAAGAAACTGCACCCTTATCTACCCCTGGTCCATCTGCCTCACACTTGCCAACCATTTCAAGACTCGGTCTAATTGCTCATCACGCAAATTCTAAGGCAGACCAACTCTTGAAGACATTGCCCTCACTGATTAAACAGGCCTTGACTCCGATGCAAACGTTAGTGACCGCTCTCCAACAACAATAATTAGCGTTCGGAGATAGGTTGAACAAGCTTGATTCTAGGGTTGAAAGAATTGAAAGAGGTGAGGTGAGGGTTTGCCCCAACTGCGGGAGGAAGTACAATAAATGAAGATCGACCTCCAGAAGATGAAAAATCTAGAGTTCGACATATCATCTCTCCTCCCCAACGAGGGTGACCAAGGTACTGGCCGTGCTGACTTGGGCCTGGACTTCACGACACTAATGGCAGACATCGCACCTTCGTCTGCTAA
The DNA here is from genome assembly GCA_002018475.1 of Nicotiana obtusifolia. NCBI lineage: Eukaryota > Viridiplantae > Streptophyta > Magnoliopsida > Solanales > Solanaceae > Nicotiana > Nicotiana obtusifolia. The sequence goes on along the minus strand of MCJB01002513.1, from coordinate 9,219 downwards.
TGTGTCTCAGCCTCCCGCCCCTACAGTCCAGGTCGATTCTACTAATGACGATACATCGGAGCAGTCATCAGAATTCGAAGGGGACGAATCAGAGGAGGCCAGTTCAGAGTTCGATGAGGGTGCAACCCCTAAGAAAAAAGGCAAAGAAATTGTTGTGCCAACTGTGGAGGAGGAACAAGAGCAAGCAGACATCGAGAAGGCCATTCAGCAATCGCTAGCAGAGAGGGCTGCCAGGACACGCCCACCAGCGGGAAAATCTAGCAGCTCAGTGGCCTCACCACCTGCTCCAGACCAGTCCCACATCCCTCCTACAGCTTCGAAGGAGACCTAGGCCACCGCATATCTTCGCTCGATTGCACCCCCAGGGAGCCACTTGTAGTTTATATTTCTTTTTATGCATTGGGGACAATGCATGTGTTTAAGTTGGGGGTGGTAGCCTTATATCCTTGTTTGGTCTGTGTATGTGATTTATTTTTGGGCATGTTTAGTGACATTTGATAACTGTACATTATATAGCAATGACTCATGATTTATGTATATATGTTGTTATAATTAACTAGTTAGTAATAAAATTCCCTTATTTTTTCTTCTGCCGGGTTCTTTTTCAAGGGTGTGACAGTAGAACCGGGCCTATGAATATGAAGTATATTGACCAGGATGATACGTTTGTTGAGTATCAAATATGTAAACCTATGTGAGTAGACCCTTGTAACAAATCAATTATGTGAATTTGAGGCTCACTCGGTAACTCTAGGTCTACTTAGAATCGTGTATGTGTACACGAGGAAAGCCTCGAGTGACTAAATGTGAACTCTAAAGCTGTAAACTACGTTAACCGAACAGTTTGTGTGCCAATGTGTGTGAGCTCCTTGTTTTGATAGTTCTTGTGTTCACTACGGCCATCTAGAACTTGCCCGGTTGGTTTTTCAATGCCTATCATACGTACACTGAGTTAGAGAAATGATCTTAGGCTTTCTTTTATTATTGATGAAACTTTTCTAGCCTTTTCAGCTTACCTATGCATAATGAATATCACTAGTACCCTATTTGAGCCTTGTAGCCTTTTCCTTGGCCTCCGCATTACAAACTTATCCCATTCGTAAAACATGATCTCTTTTGAATCCATTCCTCCTTGAACATTGAGAACATTGCTAAAAGTTTAAGTTGGGGGTGTGGGTCAACATGAAAATGGGCAAGGTTGTGAAATGAGACTGGGAACCCATACCTCAAAAGGTTCATATGAAGTTATGAAAGCTCCAAAAAGAAAGAAAAAGAAAAATAGAAAAAAAAAAGAAATAAATTATGTGTGTTGTCATAAAAAGTGAGTTATGTAATGGCAAAAAGGGAGCTTGAGAATCAAATAAAGAGGTGTGCAAAGTGGGGTCCAATGCGGGAACGTAAGGCCATTGAGGCCATGGGGTCAAAAAGAAAAAATAGGTTAAAAGAAAGAAGCGTGTAATTAGTGTTCAAGGAGGAAGTAGCATATCGTATCTAAATATATATCCTACCCTTCCTTAAACCGACATTAAGAGCTTACAAAGTCCTTATGTGATCTCCAACCGTGTGTTCTGATAACTAGGCGATGAATTAAAATAAGGGCAAGCCTAGGTGTGGTATGGGGTGACACTTGAAATTTTGTTCTGAGAGTGAGTTTACTTGCACTTTAGTCCCTTTGTATTGCTATGATGAATATTGTGAGAGTGGGACTTTCTTTCCAGTGAGGGCACATACACTGCTAGGTTGATAGTAAGTTGAGCTTTGAGTAAGGCATAAGTGTATTCAGCTGAAGGTAGCCTTTAGTTACTTTGTTGAGGCTCAAAGTTCACTAATTGATTGGTTGTCTTTGAACATATTAATGATTCAAGGGGGGTACAGTGCTCAAAGAGTTATACTTGAGATACGAACAACAACCACCGTCCACGGTCAGTATTGCTTCATGTGTGATAAGTAGAGTCTAGACTAGGAGAGTATCGTTTGAGTTGCTTGAGGATAAGCAAGAGTTTAAGTTGGGGGTGTTGATGTGCCGGGTAATTTCGGCACACTTTGATACTATTTGCTTAAAGTTTAACTTGTTTTACTTGCTAATTCTCATGATACTTATGTAATTTTAGTGTATTTGCAGCATAATGAGTGTAAGGAACCAGAAGGACAAAAAAGAGTTCAAAAAGTTAGCTGAAGACAAGAACAGAAGTTAAAAGAATCGCGAGTACAAGTATGCGGTCGCAAACTGAAAATGCGAACCGCATATTCCATAGGCAGATCGCATTTTGGGACAGAACTCTAGGCCAATCTTCATGTCGAGAATGCGATCGCAAATGCGACCATAAAACAGGAATGCGAACCGCGAAATAGCCAGGTGCAATTGCAAACACAAACAGAGTTTTGGGTGAAAATCAGAGTGGAGATGCGATCGCATATCGCGATCGCATAATCAGCATGCGAACCACGAATCAAAACGCGATGGGAGCAAAATTTTCTGGTGGAGTTTGCGACGGACGATGACGATTTGCGGTCCACATTTCTGTTATGCGACAGAAATGCGGTCCGCATTATTTCAACAAGGGCAAAGTTGACCGACATTCCCCTTGGGTTTTGGGCCTTTATAAATAGGTTTTATAGGGTTTTGTGAAGGGAGTCTTGTCAGAACTTAGAGTACAAAGTACCGCAATTGACTATTTTGAATTCTTAGAAGCCTTTGGTGATTGAAAACCCTCTATTTTTCTAAGATGATATCAATTACTCTTCCTTGTTCTTTAATTATCAGCATGTGTAGCTAAACTCAAACGCTGAGGTTGTGAACCCTAGATGGGTAGAATGTGTTGAGATTTTGATATTGAATCCAATTTCGAAGGAAGCTTGATATTTATTTATTTCTTGTTCTTCACTTAATCGTTAGTGGTTGCAAACATTAACGAAAGCCAATTAGCTCTATCTTATCTTGGAAAAGTGAGATAGAGTTTGGTAGAGATAAATAACAAAAACTCAAGGCTTTAAACCTTGTTTAACAAAATCGCTTAGGAATAAGTAGGTGTTAATTTTGGCGCTTAATTGGTTGTTCTTAAGATCAACTCTTTTGTATTCGGGAGAATCGTAGAGAGGATACATTATCCAAATATTGGGAAATATTGGGTAGTATATTAAACATCAATTGCATATCAAGAAAGGAATTCAATATTAACATCAAGAACATTCTACTATATTAAGGGGGACACAACCTTGGTCTCTTACATTCATATTTTCAACATTCACACTATAAAAATTAGTTTTCAGTTTTCGTTTACTTATATATTCAACACTTCTTTATTCTATTTGACGTACTTGATAGAATTACGACTTAGTCAAGTATTACATTAATTAGACAATAGTTTCGCACCTATTCCCTGTGGGATTCGACCCCAACCTAGTTGGGTTACTATATTTGACATCGGTCGCTTACACTATTATTAAAGTGTAATTTGAGCGAATCAGTAAACTCCCTTCGGATCCAAAAGAATCAAGAGCAATACGCACAAAGGCAGCCCGGTTGTGTTTTTCCGATGATGGGACCCTATTCAGAAGGACATTCAGAGGCCCCCTCGCAATATGTCTTGGACCAGGCGACACCGAGTATATTTTAAGAGAAATACACGAAGGCACGTGCGGGAATCACTCCGGCTCCGAATCCTTGGTTCAAAAAATAATTCGAGTCGGCTACTATTGGATCAATATGGAGAAAGATACAAAGGAGTTCGTTCGCAAGTGCAAAGAGTGCCAAAGGCACGCACCGATGATCCACCAGCCCGGGGAGACACTGCATTCGGTCCTATCGCCATGGCCATTCATGAAATGAGGGATGCACATCGTCGGCCCTCTCCCTTGTTCGCCAGGTAAAGCTCAATTTATTCTTTTTATGATAGACTACTTCTCCAAATGGGTTGAAGCACAGGCCTACGAAAAAGTTAGAGAAAAGGAAGTGATCGACTTCATCTGGGACCGCATCATATGTCGACTTGGGATGCCATCAGAGATCGTCTGCGATAATGGTAAGCAATTCATTGGCAGCAAAGTGACGAAGTTCTTCGAAGACAACAAGATCAAGAGGATCTTATCGACGCCCTATCACCCCAGCAGCAACGGACAAGCTGAGTCGACCAACAAAACCATAATTCAAAACTTGAATAAAAGTTTAACCAACGCAAAGGGAAAATGGAGAGAAATAGTGCCCGAAGTTCTATGGGCATATCACACAACCGAGAAAACGAGCATCAGGGCAACTCCTTTCTCTCTAGTATACGGTGCTAAAGCGTTAATACCAGTCGAAGTAGGCGAACCGAGTATCAAGTTCCGATACGCAACCGAAGAATCAAATCGAGAAGCTATGAACATCAATCTAGAATTATTGGATGAAAGAAGGGAAGCAACCCTTGTTCGAATGGTGACCCAAAAACAAAAGATCGAAAGGTACTACAACCGGAGAGCCCATCTTCGACACTTCAACATCGGAGACCTGGTGCTCAGAAGAATCACACCCAACACTCGAGATTCGAACAAAAAGAAGTTAGGACTGAACTGGGAAGGGCCCTACACTATCTTGAAGGTTACCGGAAAGGGATCTTACAAGCTGGGAACCATGGATGGCAAACAGTTGCTAAACAATTGGAACATAAGCCACCTGAAACGATACTATTGTTGAGGTATGAAATTTCATTCTTCATTTGTTTGTTTTATGTTACTAACATCTGCAGGTATTGAAGAAAGTAACCTCGAGCCGGGAAGCACATGACATTAGGACTGAAAGCACGCTTGCACTCTTTTTTCCTTTGATCAATTTTGTCCCAAATTGCATTTTACAGCAAGGTTTTTAATGAGGCAACCAAGAATCGTGCTAACTTAGATCGGTCGCTTATCGAAGACAATAATATTTGGTGCACAACTTTGATCGACCTTATATATCAGAAGATTGCTTATCTACTTCGATTCATTGCTTAGCTACTTCAATTCGGGGAACTTCTCATAAATCATTAGGAATCAATGTAAGAGTCAAACAGTCAAAAGTATCATGCCCAAGTAGATTGATCTACCCCCTAAGCAAAGTTGTACAAGCACCTGAATGCTAGTAAAAGTTCTTTGGCACTGATTTTTATCTCCGAGCCCAAGGGCCGCTTCGATTTTTATTACACGATCAAAAACTAACATTATGCAGAACTTCACGCGGAAATCAAAGGGGAGTCAGACCTGTTAAGGCAAACCCCAATTTCATAAAAGGCCAAGGCTGTATCGAGTTAATAAACTCTAAGGGAAGTAAGATCTGCTAAGGCAGAGCCCCGATTTCTTAATAGGCCAAGGCCTTGTCGAGTTAATAAAACTCGAAGGGAAGTAAGACCTACTGAGACAAACCCCAATTTATAAAAGGCTAAGGCTGAATCAATTATATTCGAGGAGGACTTAAACTTGCTAAGGCAGGATCCCGATTCTTTAAAAAGGCTAAGGCCAAATCGAGTCAGTAAAATTCAAAAGGGAACAAGATCTGCTAAGGCAGAGCACCGATTTCTTAATAGGCCAAGGCCGCGTCGAGCTAATGAAATTCGAAAGGGAATAAGACCTATTAAGGCAAACCTTGGATCCCTTTCAAGGCTTAGGCCTTACCCAATCGGCCATGGAAAGGGAAAATCTGCCAAGAAATAGGCTAAGTCTTAACTAAGCCTGAAGGGCAGAAAATTCTACAAGTTGAATTATCGGGCTTAAGAACAGAGAATCAAAATAGACCGAACAAGAAAGGGAGATAAAAGAAAATCTTTCATATATATAAAGCAAAGCATGTTACAAAAGTGAGAATTCTAAAAGGTCATATTATACAATAGATGTCTTTAGCCAGAATTCTCGGAGTCTTCTTCTTCTTCTTCTGGGAAGGCCCGCTTTCTGGCATCGGCTTCGATCTTTTTTGAATCATCAACCTCGATGGATAGATCGAAGCCTCGAGCTTGTAACTCTTCGAGAACAGAAAGGCGGGTTTGGCACTTGGTATACTCGACCAGAATCTTTGATTGCTCCTGGGCAGCCTCGGCATCGGCCCTGGATTGAGCTATTAGATCATCGGCATCAGCTTTGGACGTGGCAACCTCTGATTTTGCCGATTGCAGCTCGTTGACCAAAATATCACGATCCGAGGTAAGCGTCTCGACCTGGGATTGAAGCGTATCGGTGCTCTTAGTCAGAGTCCCGATTTTCTCTTGTGCCTCCGAGACTTGTTCTTCCAAAGAAACTATTCGAGCTTGGAGGGTTTCTTTCTCCGAGGTCAGCAGATCGGTCTTAGCTCTCCATTCGTTGGTCTCTACTTTGGCCTCACTCAATGCGAATCGAAATTGGTTTATTCGGTCAAGTTGCTGCCCCTTCTGGTCGAGTATATTAGTATTCTCCTTGCGCACAAAGTCTAGCTCGGCCGAAGGGTCGACATCTCCCCTTCAAGCCGTTCACGACATGCCTTTTCTTCCCTTAGCGGAAGAAAAGCCTCATGATGGAGCACTGAGGCCTACGAATATAAAAGAAGATAAAACAGTTAGTCTAGATTGAAAAGTAAAATGGTAAACACCGAACAAAGCATATAAGAAGTTTTACCTTATTTGATGCTTGTTGAGCTGCATGAACAAGTAGGCCTCATCCACCTCGTCCATTGCGGCCTGATCTTCTTCGGTCACCAAACACCGAAGATAACTAGCCACCCCCACAGGCGCAGAAAGGGCCCTAGCATTTTCGGGAATGGCAAATTTTATTATCCTTTTTCGATCAGGGTTGGAACTTGGAGCAGGAAATCTATCGACCAGCTTGGGACCGAAAGATCCTTGCTCATCTCGGTGGAGGGACTTTTCCTCAGCACTTCGAGCCCAAAGGTGTCAGGCGATGGCACACCGTCGAAGAAATCTTCAAAAGGCCCTTCCGGTACATGGCCTTTTCTCGGCGAATGCGCTCTTGCAGCTCGGGCTTCATTGAGGGTTGACTCCGAGAAAGAAGGGGAGTCTATTGCTTCTGGGGGGGCCCGAGATTCCCTGCGCTGCCTCCCCTGCATCGGCGGAAGCCTCGGTTCTCGCCCCTGCATCGAGGTCCTTTACTCGATGAATATGAGTTTCATCGTCCCTTGGCTCGGGGACTGCCCGAGATGGCTCGCTGCTCAAAGTCTCGGGACCTTCGTCTTCCTCGGATTCATCGTCTAGCCGAAAAGCCACGTCCGACATTTTGGTCCTACAAGCTATGCTCTTCTTTGGTTTCTTCTTCCCGGGCCCAGAAGAACCGGGGACTTCCTTCCTTTTATTCTCCCTTTCCTGCTCCGAGGCAGGGAGAGGGCAGGGAACTTCTCTACCGGGGGACGCTGGTCTCAATTCAACGTCCTTCGATAGACCTGCAAAGGAAGGAGCAGAGTAAGATATGGAGCAGCAGCATTCGATAACATAAGATGTGGAATAAAAATGTTACCAGTCTCACCAAGGTCCTCACCATGATTTTTGGCCTCCCATCGGCCCTTCGATATCTCGCGCCAGGCACGCTCTGAATAGGTCCTTTGAGATACCACCTTCCGGACCCACTCTTCCAAATGCTGAATCGCAGCCGGCATTCGAGAAACAGCTACACCATGCGAGATATGTTAGTAAGATAACAAAGGGAAGGCATCGAAGGAATTGAAATAGGAAAACGGTACTTACGGTTCATGTTCCACTTTTCAGGGAACGGAATATTTTCGGCAGGGATCAGGTCCGATGTCTTTATTCGAACAAATCGGCTCATCCAGCCTCGATCCCTATCCTCGTCGATGCTCGAAAAAGGGGCTTTACTAGCCCGGCGAGTAAGTTTTATTAGTCCCCCTCGGAAGATTCGGGGACTGTATAGTCTCAGGAGATGATCGAGGGTGAAGGGGTGCCCTTCGATCTTACTCACAAAAAAACAAAAGAGAATGACTATTCTCCAAACAGAGGGGTGGATCTGACCCAGCGTCACATCGCACCTTTTGCAAAATTCGACGATGATGGGGTCCAAAGGGCCCAGCATGAAAGGATAAGTGTAAACACTCAAGTAGCCTTCCACGTGGGTGGTGATTACCTCTTCTGGTGAAACCACCACGTCCTTACCAACCCAGTTGCAATCTTGCTTAACCCTCTCGATGTGTTTGTTCGTAATAGAACAAATGTATCTGGTGACTGGTTCACCCCAGCCCGGTACAGAAGAAGCCTTCTCTACCTTAAAGTTGTTAGTGGGGGCTCGGTTGAAGTCCCCTCGCCAACTACAGGTTCAGCTTCTTCAACGGGTTGAGAAGAAGAAGGGGTTTGTTTTTGAGGAACAAATTTGGATGTCTTTGCGATTGGGAATAAAGAGTTGGAAAAACAGGTAGATACAAGCGTGAAGCAAGAATAAAGAGAGAAATCACTTTAGAACAAAGTTTAGAGAACTTGGAGAATATGGTGCTCAAATGACGCAAATTTGAAAACTGAAGAATGAGAGGGCTATTTATACTTTTTCAAAGGTGGCGGTTCGAGTCCCAAAATGAGAAAGCATTAATTGGCGCTTGTAGAAGTTGCAGAGTTTGTCTTCAGTTGGTCTATGAAAAGACATTTTTGATACTGACCACGTGCGTCATCATGCTGCCGCCATTTATCAACAAGACGTTTTGTGTTATCTGATTTGACGTTCCGAATTCCGTGTCGCGCGCCATAAGTATGTTTCCATTTAACCTAATTGATGCAATATTAAATGCGGAAACAAGAAAATAAAAGATAGAAGTAAGACGCTCAATGAACTATCAAGACAACAAGTAGGAACTAGTCTACTTACCTTCTTGATGAAGTCACGGAGTACCTATACTATACGAACAACCCTCAAGACAACAATGGTCTTGCAAACTGTTCGATCAAACAAAGGAACAAGTTCAATTTTGAATCACACCAAAATTGGACAAGTTAATTCACACGATTTTGGGAGCAATGTGCTGCCGGTTTTTGATTGATAATAATGTCAAAAGGTATCAAAATAATGAAGTGTTTAGGCTTATATAGAATGAGTCTTTACCTAAATCAACTAGGAAAAGAATAACTAGTTAACCTAAATCAACTAGGAAACAACTAATTAACAAAAAGGCCACAATTTGGCTAATTTAAAGAATAGTCACGCAGGACCAAACAAATAAGAATTAATGTCTTCAATAATTACATAATAATACAACATAGACACAAATGTACATCTTCAACACAAGATTCG
>MCJB01002512.1:0-11935 GCA_002018475.1 Nicotiana obtusifolia | reverse complement strand
GATTGCAGCTCCAGTTCTAGTTTTTCCTTCAGCTTCAGGCTCTTATACATTTTGGTAAAATATTAATAAGAAAGCGACCAACTTTGGTCGCCAATATATATACCTTTCTACTTGCCACCAAAGTTGGTCCCTAAATGAAAATCTGATTTATTATAATTTTTCAGATAAGCGACCAACTTTGGTCGCTCATGGCACCATAAAATTTCCTCCAAGAAGCGACCAAAGTTGGTCGCAAAATTAAATTCTGATTTTATTTAATATTCATGGAAGCGACCAACTTTGGTCGCCTAGGTCACCATAAAATTCCTTCCATTTAGCGACCAAAGTTGGTCGCCAGTTTATTTTCTGATTTAATTTAAATTTCAAGAAAAGCGACCAACTTTGGTCGCTACTGTATTTCCCTTCCGTGGGCGACCAACTTTGGTCGCAAATATTGAACGTGGGTCCAGTTGAGCGACCAAAGTTGGTCGCTATTTTTGAATTTTCTTTGACCGAATTTGTTTGACCAGTCCGGTCAAAATGTTGAACACTTGGGCGACCAGTAGGCGACCTATTTTGGTCGCTATTTTATTTAAGTTTTTTTTTCATTTTTTTTGTCTATGTTGGCGACCAAGGTTGGTCGCTTTTTGTGGCAGACCAACTTTGGTCGCTAATCTTTGATCTCTAAATGCCTGATTTCTAGTAGTGCATAGAACTTTATTACATTAATACAAAAATAATTTTAACTAAAAGAAAGACAAAATCTTTAATCCTTACTTTGCAGAGGATAATACAAGAATTAAAAATTAAAATAGATATCGTCACCAGAGACAAAACGGTTGCCAGTGGTTTGATATTCTCAAGTCATGGAGTTCTGTGAAACTATTATTATCTTCATATTTTAATTCAATAGCTGGTAGTTTTTACTGGGTCTTTGCTTTTGCACAAAAGAGGTATTACGAGTAAAAGTAAAAGTGGAGGAAGATGAAAATGGAGCTGGACTCCATTTTTTCCGGAGAGGAGTTCGTCTGAGTTGTGGGAATCCGTACAATGACCGAAAAAAATTAAATGGGTAAGAAATTGCTTTATTAATATAACTATGTGTAAAATATCCAATGGTAAAATGACACATATAGACATTAATAAATTTTAAGGCATTTTTATGCTCTCACACGCCTCTAAGAAAGTGAACACACTTTCTGTGCCACGTCATCTCTCAAGGGGATATTTATTTCACTTTAAAATAATTTAGGGGGATAATAAGAACCCCGCAAAGTTTAAGTGTGTAGTTAAAAATCCGGGTATAGGTTAAAGAAATATATATATATATATATATATATATATATATATATAAAATTTCTTGAAAGTATAATTTATGTGAGGGAGGAAGAGAAAAAGAAAGAAAGAAAGAAAGAATATAAGCTGAAAAATGGTGGTCTGAATTTCAAGGACTTCCTTTTTTTCGATGCAAGAAAAATTTTCGGTAACAGATCGAAAAACGGTGAGCTCCTAGAAAACTTTCTGGCAATCAACAACAACAAGATTCTTCTTTCTCGTTCTCTTATTTATGTAAATATAAATAATTAAAAAAATAGAACTCCCCGCAATCTCACCACCTGAAGCAGTGCAAGACCGAAGGCCCCGATCAGAAAACGGTAAGCACCGCGAGGATATTTTGCAACCAACAATCAAAACTCTTCTTCTTTTTCAGTCTTTTCTTGTACACTTAATTAAATAAAACCCTTATTCAAATTCTGCTTCCACAAATAAAAATTAAGGAATAAAATCTGAACTCAATCTGGCCGGAGAATATGGAGAATACCGGAGCTAATTTCCGGTCAAGCCTATAAGTAACAAAACTGAAGGGAAGAAAAGGAAAAGAAAAACAAGAGAATAGAAAATAAAATGGTATTTTATAAAAATAAAATTTCAACATTCTCTCTTTTTCTTACTCTCCCAAAGAAGGTGACATACACTTTCTTATGTCACATCAGTACTAAGGGTATATTAATTCTATTTTAAAAAAGTTCAAGGAATAACAAAACCCCACAAAAATAAAATATATAATTGAAAATCTGACTATAGGTTAGAGGTACTTATACATTTTTCTTTCAAATTATATCACATAAAGTAAAACGGAAGAGTAATATAGAAAGTCCTAATGAAAGTTACTTTTCTTTTCTTTTTTTATATCAGAAAAGTTGCTTATCATTTACTATTTGACTCAAAAGGTCACTTTTTTTTAATCAGACAAGTCACTTATCTTTTGCTACTTCCCTCAAAAAGTCAATCAAGCTTGAAAGTGATGCATCCAGACACTTGTTAATTACGTGAGACCTGATTTTTTGAACTAAAAAAAATAAACCTAACTCATTTTAACCAAAAATCTCAAATTCAACCCAACTCCTGATTTATAAAACCCCTTTATATGCTAAACAAATGCTCAAAATTTCCATTATATGTTAAACGAATTCCTTTATCTGTCTAAAAATAATAAATGTTTTGGACATAAATGCTCTAGTAGAAAGAGTTTGTAAGCATCATCTAGCATGTTTTTGCACTTTGGGAAATATCCTTCACAAAAAATATGAATAACTTATACAATACAATATGAGCTATACGTATTTAAGCGATTAAAAACTCATTACAGGTGCCAAGCCTGTAATTTTGGACCTTTTTCACGCATTTGTTTACCATATAAAGGGATATTGGGTTGGATGTGAGGTTTTTAGTTCAAATGAATTGAATTTTACAAGTTTTATTTTTAGGCGTCACGTCATTAAAAAGTGTTTGAATGTATCATTTTCGGTTTTAGTGGGCTTTTGAGTGAAATAGCAAAAGATATGTGACATGGCTAATATATAAAAATGGTGATATTTTGAATCAAATAGTCAAAGGTAAATGACTTTTCGATACAAAAGAAACAAAATATCTTCAATAATCCACTGACGTTTAAGCAATGAACTCCTAAGTCCATTTTCACTTAAATTAACGACTGAACATAGAATTTTACCTGTAAAGTAGACAAAACTTGTGAAAAACAACTGGATAAACTTTAAAGGAAACCACCAGCTATGTTCATTTATAAGTAGTTTATTACTAAAATTGGTCAATTCATTAAATATTACTAATTTTAGTTAAATGGTACCAATATTAGCCAATTAGCTATTTATAGCCGAAAAGGGTCAAACATATGCTTTCTTTTAAGTGGGTGTTATTAGAATAGATTGGGTACATCTTAAGGAATTTGAATCATAATTTTGGGATGATTTGACAGAGTTTTTGCAGTGGTTTGAGTTGAAAATTCGAAGTAGAAGATGAAACGTGAAAAATATGATGTTATCACACTGTGTATCATTTGTGTATCATATATGTATCACATTTGTATTAAATGTATTTCACATGTATATCCATGTATACCTGTGTGTGTGAAACATGCGTGAAACATGTTTGATACATGTATTGTAGAACAATTTTTGAACTCGATTTTAACTATGAATTTTGATACGAAATCAGTTCAAATCACCTCCAATCTTCCTCAAAATTTGTATTTTGACTCATCTATATGTTTTCATTGAATTCAACCATACCCATTGAAAAGGGTCCTTTTTACCTTAGATTTTCGGAATTTTGTGTATATAATTTTTTTAATTTCATCACCTTGTTTGCTACCTCATCCATAAAATTTTCTTTCCATCTTGTATCTAATGTTGCTAATCACGCTTAAAAATATGGAAGGAGATCTTTGCGTGTGATTCTTGGAGAGAAAGAACCTTATTTATTTGGGTTTTTAATTATTATATGTGCTTAACTAGTTTTGTTAAGTCTATAATTAATGACTAGAGATTGATAAGTTAGAACTAATTTAGGACATTTAGGTAAGATTCCCAACTTTAAACTCTGATTATTTTGAGCTATACTATTGCACTCTATGTATTTTGCTGAAAGGCCTAGATTAGGTTGACACCAGGTAGCCATTTTAAGCATGTTATTTAAAATATATTCACAGTTTATAATGTATTTAAAGATTAGCCAAATTTACTGAAACTTCATAAACGGCGTCCTGGAGTTTAAACCTCAAAATTCAAACATCAAGACATCGTGTCTTAAAGTTCGAATCCTATATCCTAACTTTTAAATTAGTAGTTCCAAAATTCAGGACACTTAGTCCTGAATTTCAAATTAGCAGCTCAAAAATTTAGGACACTAAGTCCTGAATTTTCAAATTCAAGATACTTAGTCCTGAAGTTTGGGTGAATTGATTAATTTTTAAATATATTATAAATTGTAAATATATTTTAAATAGCGGACTTAAAAGTGATTATTGTTGCACTTCGCCCAAGAACGTTCAGGTTCAAGTCCAACGTGCAATCATTACATGGAAATGTCACCCGGTAGCCTTTTTTTTTTTTTTTGTACTACTATTTAAGTTTTGTCCAGTACTTGCAAATTATTTAGTATTTAGCCACAAATTTTAAGAAAAATAAAAAAATTGGTGGATATTGCTTTTTCTTTGTGTTTTGAAATTTAATTTTTCAGTTCAAAATTATAGGACACCGTATTCTGAAGTTCGATTTTTTAGTTCAAAACTCCATGACACTATAAACATCCTGAAGTTCAATTTTTAGTTCAAAATTTTAGGATATTGTATCCAGAGATATTCAGATTTTCAGCTTAAAACTTTACGACATTGTGTCTTTAAGTTCAATTTTTCCAATTTAAACTTCAAGGGTGTTATGTCCTGAAATTCAACTTTTCAGTTTAAAATTTCAGGACATTGTGTCCTGAAGTTCAAACTGTATATTTAAGCTTGTTAGTATATGTTTATTGTGCAGGGTAATTAAAGTCAATTGTTTACCCTTAAAACCGGATAACAATTGAATTTGTTCGTAGTGCTAAGGATCCGTGAATCAATTTGATACGATGTAAAAATATGACGTAGAAGATTAAAATATAATAAGCAAAAGAGAACAGTCAAACCACAAGTATCCAATAGCTGATGATGAATTATGAGAAATAGTGAAGTATTTTGATGAATAGTGGTGATAGTAAGGAATAACAGTAGAAATATATTATTTTCTCTCTGAAATGTATCGTGCCTTACAATGGGGGGTTAATACCCTTCTTATAGGTAAATGAAAGAGTCCTAAATAAAGTAAAAAACTGATTACAAGGCAAATCCCATTAATTACGGGATTGAATATCCTAAGATGATGGCATAACGGCTATAACGGTTGAGAAAATTGCTCCTGGCGAGATATCCGGGATTGGCGAGATATACGGTCCGAAGCTGATCCTTTGTTACGAGGCATCCCCTGGCCGACCATATCGGTTGTCCCATTTCGGTTGCTCCAGCCTATGTGTCTGACTTGTTGATTTCGGACCGGGGTGGCCCGGCCTCACATTATACCCGGACCCAACTTTACTTGATTGCATCCGACCCAATACAGATAGTCCCCTCGTTTATTGGAGAGTAAGGACAAAAAACGATATGAGTTATCAACCTTCGAACTTCTTGACTAAGCGATCGATATTCCCACTAAACGCGACGCGGAAGCACAGCTGTCAAAATCGCTTATCCCAAAAAAGATCCTATGTATGACGCGAAGCCCTGCTCTTTCAAGCTTCGATTGAATAAGAGTTTTCAAGTTGATCCGTCCTTAAACATAAATCGGTTTGGCCGAATAAGAGTTTTTAAGTTGATCCCGCCTTAGGCGTAAATCGGGATTGCCCATATTGGTCTTAATTCCCTTTGTACTTGTCTAGTTTTGAAAAGGCCTTAGCCTGGTTTATCAGTTTCGGGGTTTGCCTCGTTAGGTCTTATTCCCCTCGGTCTCGATGCACATCTTTCTCTAATATCGATTATTGATAATGCAGAGATAATAAGAAAAGCCCTTAGGCTTGATAACACAATGTAGGCATCAAATGACCTTGTTAATATTTGTGTAATTGTACATCTTCATTGGTCGGAGGCGAATCAGATCGTTCTATTCGGGTACAGCTCTTCTGGCCGTTTGACCCTTACTACAATTCCTAGCGATCTTTATTTTGGCCCCTCGAAATTGAAGTGAACAAACGAATGTAGCTAAAATTTAATACGGTAGCACGACATACAGCTGCCTCATTAAAAACCTTGCCGAAAAACCCAAATTGGGACAAAACCGGTCGAAAGGAAAAAGAGTGCAGCGCGTGCTTTCAACCTTAATGTTTGGTGATTACTTGTCTGATATCGATTTGTCCTGCATAGGTTAATATCAATAAACGAAGTGAAAAGAAAGTAAAAAGGGCAGAGTAAGATACCTCAGCAGTAGTATCTCTTCAAGTGGCTCACATTCCAGTTGTTTGGCAGCTGTTTACCATCAAAAGTCCCCAACTTGTAGGATCCCTTCCCGGTGGTTTTCAGTATAGTGTAGGGACCTTCCCAGTTCGGCCCCAATTTCCCTTCGTTAGGGTCTCGAGTATTTGGGGTGATTCTTATGAGCACCAAGTCCCCTGCATTGAAGTGTCGAAGTCAAGCTCTCCGATTATAGTACCTTTCGATTCTCTGCTTCTAAGCTGCCATTCGAACTAAAGCAGCCTCTCTTCTTTCATCCAAGAGTTCTAGGCTAATATTCATAGCCTCTTGGTTGGACTCTTCGGTCGCGTATTGAAACCTGACGCTCGGTTCGCCTACCTCGACCGGTATCAAAGCTTCGGCGCCGTACACTAAAGAGAATGGAGTGGCTGTGGTACTGGTTTTTTCAGTTGTCCGATATGCCCATAAGATTTCGGGCAACATTTCTCTCCATCTTCCTTTGGCGTCGATTAACCTTTTCTTCAAATTTTGAAGTATAGTTTTGTTGGTTGATTCCGCCTGACCGTTTCCACTGGGATGGTAAGGAGTCGACAATATTCTTTTGATTTTATTGTCTTCGAAGAATTTGGTTATCTTGCTGCCGACGAACTGCTTTCCATTGTCGCACACGATCTCGGAAGGCATTCCAAATCGGCAGATGATGTGGTCCCATATGAAGTCGATCACCTCTTTTTCTCTGACCTTCTCGTAAGCCTGTGCTTCCACCCACTTAGAAAAATAGTCAGTCATAAAGAGGATAAATTGAGCCTTACCTGGTGCTCGAGGGAGTGGACCTACTATATTCATTCCCCACTTCATAAATGGCCACGGCGATAAAACTGAATGCAGTGTTTCAGCCGGCTGGTGGATGATCGTTGCGTGTCTTTGACATCTGTCGCACTTGCGCACGAACTCCTTTGCGTCCTTCTCCAGATCGATCCAGTAATAGCCAGCCCGGATTACCTTCCGAACTAATGATTCGGAGCCCGAATGATTGCCACAAGCTCCTTCATGTATCTCTTTTAGGATATACTCGGTATCCTCGGGGCCGAGACATACGGCTAAGGGTCCTCCAAAGGTTCTTCTGTAAAGAGTTTCATCGCTGGCCAAACAAAATCGGGCCGCCTTTGTACGCAATGCCCTCGATTCTTTGGGGTCGTGCGGGACTTTGCCTGAGCTGAGGTATCCTATGTACTTGTTCCTCCAATCCCACGTCAAACTTGTCGAGTTGACCTCGGCATGGCCTTCTTCTACCACCGATCTCATCAACTGTACGACTTTTTCGGAGTCGATCTCTTCATCATCGACCGTCGAACCTAGGTTCGCGAGAGCGTCGGCCTTGTTGTTTTGTTCCCGGGGAATATGTTGCAGGGTCCATTCCTTGAATCTGTGCAAAGTGACTTGAAGCTTATCCACATACCTTTGCATACGACCCTCCCTGACTTCGAATGTCCTATTTACTTGGTTGACCACAAGGAGGGAGTCGCACTTGGCTTCAATTATTTCTGCCCCAAGGTTCTTGGCTAGTTCCATACCTGCAATCATAGCCTCATACTCGGCTTCATTGTTAGTTGATTTTATGGTTTTGATGGACTGCCTAATCGTATTTTCGGTCGGAGGTTTTAGTACGATACCTAAACCCGACCCTTTTGAATTCGAGGCTCCGTCTGTGAACAGAATCCACACTCCCGAAGGAGTCCCCGATTTAGCCATGAGTTCCTTTTCGACTTGGGGAATAAGCGACGGTGTGAAGTCGGCGATAAAATCAGCTAGTACTTGAGATTTTATCGAGGTTCGAGGTCGATATTGGATATCGTACTCGCTGATCTCGATGGCCCATTTAGCCAATCAGCCCGATAGCTCGGGCTTATGCATGACATTCCTAAGTGGGTAAGTTGTCACTACGCATATCGGATGACTTTGGAAATACGGTTTTAATTTCCTAGAAGCACTTAATAAGGCTAGTGCTAGCTTCTCTAAGTGCGGGTACCTGATTTCAGCTTCCCCTAATGTTCTACTAACATAATATAGGGGGAACAGGGTACCTTGTTCTTCTCGAACTAAGACTCTGCTCACCGCTATCTCCGATACAGCGAGATAAAGGTATAATAGCTCGCCCATTTTTGGCGTATGTAATAGAGGTGGGCTAGAAAGGTACCTTTTAAGTTCCTCTAAAGCGTGTTGGCATTCCGGTCCCCATGAAAACTCGTTCTTCTTCTTTAGCAAATTGAAGAACTGGTGGCTTCTGTCTGACGACCGGGATATGAAGCGGCCTAAAGCTGCGATCCGGCCTGTGAGTTTTTGTACGGCCTTGACGCTGTTAACGACTTTTATATCTTCGATAGCTTTGATCTTGTCCGGGTTGATCTCTATTCCTCTGTTCGAGACCACGAACCCGAGAAATTTCCCGGAACCTACCCCGAACGCGTATTTTTCCGGGTTCAACTTCATATTGTATTTCTTCAAAATGTCGAATGTTTCCTGCAAATGACTAAGATGGTCCTCTGCTCGCAGGGACTTAACCAACATGTCATCAATATAAACCTCCATGGTTTTACCTAGTTGGTTTTTGAACATTTTATTTACCAGGCGCTGATATGTAGCCCCCGCATTCTTAAGCCCGAATGGCATCACATTATAGCAGTAAGTGCCATATTTAGTGATGAAGGACGTTTTTTCTTGATCGTCCTTATCCATTTGTATCTGGTTATATCCAGAATAGGCATCGAAAAAACTTAGAGTCTCGTGGCCAGCAGTAGCATCGATCATAC
This sequence comes from Nicotiana obtusifolia, assembly GCA_002018475.1. Classification (NCBI taxonomy): domain Eukaryota; kingdom Viridiplantae; phylum Streptophyta; class Magnoliopsida; order Solanales; family Solanaceae; genus Nicotiana; species Nicotiana obtusifolia. The sequence goes on along the minus strand of MCJB01002512.1, from coordinate 2,851 downwards.
GATCGATGTTGGGCAGTAGGAAAGAATATTTAGGGCACGCTCTATTTAAGTCCTTATAATCTATACACATTCTAAGCTTGTTCCCCTTTTTTGGCACTACAACTACGTTAGCTAACCATTCGGGGTATTTTACCTCCCGAATGGACCCTATATTCAAAAGCTTGGTTACCTCTTCCTGAATGAAGACCTGCTTGACTTCGGATTGAGGCCTCCTTTTCTGCTTGACCGGCCGGAATTTTGGGTCGACACTCAGCTTATGTGTCGCAATCTCCGGTGGTATGCCTGTCATATCCAAATGGGACCAAGCAAAGTAGCTTTCGTTAGCAGAAAGAAAAGAAAGTAGTTTGGTCCTGAGCTCGGAGTTCAAACCCGAGCCCAGGTATACCTTCCGGTCGGGTGCGTCATGGCGGATCGGGATTTGCTCCAATTCCTCGATTGTCGATTTGGTTGCGTCGGGCTCATCCGGGACAATAAAGGATCGGGGTACCCCGAAGCTGTCTTCATCGGGCTGATCTCGCTCGCCCTCATCTGTCGAAGGCGGCTTTTGTGATTGCTATTTGGCCTTCTGTTTGGGATTGATGGACTTCGATGTTGTTTCTTCTATCGCGAACATCTCCCTTGCCGCGTGTTGTTCCTCATAAACGGTGGTGATTCCTTCTGCCGATGGGAATTTCAACATCTGGTGCAAGGTTGATGGTACTGCCCTAATGTCATGTATCCAGGGTCTTCCGAGTAGGGCGTTATACCTCGATTACGCAGAATCTTGTTGCCCTGGTGGTTCCGCCGATGTTCACCATCAATGTTATCTCGCCCTTGGTTGTTTCTGATGCCATTTTAAAGCCGTTGAGTATCCGGACCTCGGAAACGATTTGATTCGTTAGTCCTAGCTGTTCGACGACCTAGGACCGGACTATGTTGGCTGAACTTCTAGGGTCGATTAGTACGCGTTTTACTCGGGTATTGTGTATCAACATTGATATTACCAGTGCGTCTTTATGGGGTTGTGCGAGGCCCTCGATTTCTCTGTCGTTGAATCATAGAGTTCCTTCGGGTGCATAGTCTCGGGTTCGTTTCTCTCGAGTGATGGAAATTTTTGTACGCTTCAGTACCGGTACTTGGGGTTCGTCTGTTCCTCCAATTATCATGTTGATAGTATGTTTCGGCTCCTTTTGATCTGGCGGCCTGTCTCTGTTTTCATAATGGTTCTTTTCCCGGTCGCTAAGAAATTCTCGAAGATGTCCGTTTTCAAGCAACCGTGCGACTTCCTCTCTCAATTGTCTGCAATCTTCTGTTCTATGGCCGTGGGTGCCATGATATTTACATACGAGGTTAGGATCCCTCTTGGCGGGGTCTGTTTGTAATGGTCTTGGCCATCTGGTGTCTTTGATGCGGCCAATTGCTGAAACCAGGGTTGCTGAGTCGACATTAAAGTTGTACTCGGCCAGCCGGGGTGCTTCCTGTCGATCATTGGTTTTCTCGAAGTTGCTTTGGCAACGGCCTTCTGTTTCTTTGGTTTCCTTCGTACCTGTTTTCCTGTCTCGGGACCTTGAGTCGCCTCGATACAGTCCGTCGATCTTCCGGGTAAGGTCGATGCCTGTCTCGGTTCGACCTTGGTTCACGAAAGTTGTCTCTTCGAGGTCGATCAAAGGTCTTAATTGTATAAGAGGAACCCAATGCAACCCCGACCTGATCATCCTCTATCCTGATTTTCGACTGATACCGGTTATGGATATCCGCCCAGGTGATGGCCGGGTATTTGATTAAACTCTGCTTGAGTTGCCTAGATGCTGCAGAGCTGCCGGTATTCAGCCCTTGGGTGAAAGCTTGCACTGCCCAGTCGACTGTAACTGGTAGTAGATCCATCCGCTCCATTTGGAATCGAGATACGAACTCCCTTAACATTTCACTATCACGTTGTCTGACTTTGAATAAGTCGGACTTCCTTGTCTCGACCTTAATGGCCCTTGCATGGGCTTTCACAAATGTATCAGCCAACATAGCGAAAGAGTCGATGGAGTTTGGTGGTAAGTTATGATACCACGTCATCGCTTCCTTGGATAGAGTTTCTCCGAATTTCTTCAGGAGGACGGACTCGATTTCGTCGTCCTCGAGATCGTTCCCCTTTATAGCGCAAGTATAGGCTTTCACATGCTCATTAGGGTCCGAAGTTCCGTTGTACTTAGGAATTTCGGGCATGCGAAACTTCTTGGGGATCCAAGCCTTTCAATACCGGAGGTGCTCCCGGTATCTGGTCTACCCTTGAGTTATATGTTTCGAATTTTTTATCGTTGGCTTCGATTCTCTTTTCTCCTGTCTCGACCCGCTTAGTTAACTGTTCCAGCATTTTGATGATCCCGGAGTTGGTCCCCAACCGCTCTCATCCGGTTGTGCTACGACTAGTTCATTTTGCTCGGTTGCTGCCTGAGGGTGAACATTTTCTGCTCTGTCCGGGTTCTGAGTGCGGCTTTGCAGTTGGGCTATCGCCGCTTGCTGAGCTTGTAGCATGTCAAATATTACCCTAAGGCTGATTTCGCTTTCTCCGCTTTGTTGAATCCCCGAGCGGTTCTCTCCCCGGACGCTGTGCGACGAGCCGGGTGCCTGGTCAGCATCGAGCGCCATTTGAGAATTGACGTCGACTGGGACCTCATGTCCGGGCATAGTGTTGTTTTCAACTTGGTTGTTGACCTCGTTGTTGATTTGTGCCATGATTAATCTGCAACCTGAAAAACAGAGAATTCTACAAAGAGCAAGTGTAAAATTGTGTTTGAAAGAGAAACGTATCAAAAGTTCACTAATATCCTTGGCCCCACGGTGGGCGCCAAACTGTTTACCCTTAAAACCGGATAACAAT
>MCJB01002511.1:0-11936 GCA_002018475.1 Nicotiana obtusifolia | reverse complement strand
GTAATTACATCAACTTAGTTTGGAGTCATTTTGTACCTCTGTGCAATAAATGTGTGTATATGTTATCTGGCTTTGTTTAAAAATTGAAAAGTAGAAAACACAAAAATAAAGAGCAATTATATCACGATTATTGGAGAAGAACAACAGAACCTAAAAGACTAAAATTACGTATAATAATGTTTTCCTGCATATCAGAAAACAATAGCTCAGTATGCGAAAGAAGAAAAAGAAAGATAAAAATGGTTAACAATTGCATATATGGATTACTTTATCATAAAATTTATAAAAACTTCACAAATCACAGTTGTCGTTATCATGTATCTCTAATATTCAATTATTCAGTTGCAAAATTAGAATAAAAAACTCTTCCATAGTTAATAAAAAAAAAAATTAAAGAAGAATACAAAAAAACCGGATTATACCAGTAATTCCGTTATGGTTTGGCAGGGCTTGGCCTTGTGCTTGCAGATCTAGTACCGACTGTGAAGCTACTTATTTCATTATCAGAAAATAATCTTAATCTTGTTCAAAAAGCATATACAAACCTGTAGATAGATTATGCAGCCCAAATACAGGGCATGAATATATTTCCGATACTGTGGGGTATGCTTTGGAGATATATTTCCGTTTTTCTTTTCTTTCTCTTTTAACAACTCAAGTGTGTCTCAATTTCGTGTGTTTTGGCCAAGTCAGTAGGATAGAGCCTTGAGTTTCAGACAACACCTTTTTGGAAAAGGATTTAATCTTGGAGATTAATTTGCTTTTGGTTCATAGTGAAAGTAGCGTCTCTTTTAGTCAAACAAACTCGTCTAACTCTCGTTTCAATTTAGACGGGGTTGTTTGACTCGGCACGTAGTTTAACAAAAAAAGATATTTTTGAAATTTGTGGTCTTAAAAATTTAAGGGATAAAAACTTTGTGAGTCCATGACATTTTTGTGATTTTCTCATTAAGGGTAAAATAGGTAAAATGAAGAGTTTAAAGTTAAATTATTTCTAAATTTAGAAATGTGTTATTTATATTGAAACAAACTAAAAAGCAAAGTACCTCATCTAATTTGAAACGGATGGAGTAATATTTTTGAGGAATTCCTTCAAGTCTTTGCATTCTGACTTTTAGTTTCTCCACTCGTTTGTTTCTTTTTTTCCTTAATTTTGGGGTTAGAGTGTTTATTTAAAGTTTACTTTCTCAGTATAGACGTCTGGGTTTATCGTTGTGTTCAATTAGTTTCCTCCATAGCAAGTTAGTCTGAATGTTAAGGAAGGCAGTTAATAATCACATGTGGGCCTTTATCTTGTTTAAGTTATTTCATTATTTAATTTCATGTCCGCTTATATGATGGAGTGATTTTATTTGTTTGATGGATTCTGTAATATTGGAAACAAGAGAGTAAATGTAAAAGGAGGTTGAGGCGATATCATTATGGAAGCATAGTGTAGAAATTTTAGTACTTTTTATTTTATTATTATTTTTCTTTTATCAGGTAGGGACAACTTCGAACCTCTTTTTGTGTTTAATTTCCTTTTGTGGGTTTTGCCTTGATTCGAGTATTCTTTAAAGCTGACTCGATCGAGTATGCAACTGTGGTCTTCATGGTACTTGCGGAATCCTTAACGCATTCTCCTCGAATCAAATGAACCCTCTTACTTAGAATCTTCTAGTACAATCGGTTTATGGAGTCAAATGTATTTTGAAGGGAAATTATTTTTAAAAACTGTGACTTGACACATACCGAAACCAAAAAATATCAAGTGACGATTCTAAAAATCCTTTGAAACACAACTTTTGTCACTTTGAAATTTGAAAACCCTTTTGCTCTTAAAAATCATATCTCTTTAAAGGGATCAAAAAAAGGGGTGTGATAATATCCCACTTCCAGGAAGACAAAATTAAGGTGAATATATGCATTTTATAAAAAGAGCAAAACTGTAATGAATAGAAGCATGTCTTAATCTTTTCACGACGACATTCACTTTCAAGGAATATCTGAGAAAGTGTACTGTTGAAGTTCATAGCTTTGGATGCATCCGTATATTCATCAAGTTCCTTAACTGTACCATAAGCATCAAAGATGTCATCCACAATCGAAATCATTGCTAGTCTTTACTAGCATGATGCGAGCTTGAGAATATTGAGACCCAAAATATACTCCTAATGCCCTAAAGTAGCATTCAACAACTCTATCTCTAGTATATGGAAGTGTTGTCAGGAAATCCAAATCTTTCCACCACCTATAGCATAAAAAATTAAAATCAGTACTTGAAATATGATCGATCAAAAAGGGTTCATTGTTTTTATATGTCGCACCTTGATTCTTCAGCAACTTCTTATTTGTGCAACAACTGGAGCAAGTTGAAATCTAATTTGCAAATCGAAGTAAGACACTGTTCTTTGACTGTTCTTTCTCGTAGATTGACGAGATGAAGAATCGAGGCTCGATTCTAGGAACGCCCTTGTGCAAAGATTGCTCAAGGGCATGTGACACTTGCTCCCTGAGTGGGGATTTCAAATGTGGAGTTGCATATTGAAGATGAATAGTGAAGAAAGCAAGTGCGTCTTTTAAGATGTCGTCAACATGAGTCCTTAAATGTGAAGCAAGGACAGAAGAAAGCTACAAGCCTTAATTAGCAACCACTTTCGTGTGGACGTCAACAAAAGAAAAAAGAAAAAAGAAAAAAAGAAGTGAAAAAAATAAGATACTAAGTTGTTGCGCTAACTCGCTTGTGCATTATGGCGTTTAGACTCCTACAGGTCCCTTCAATCCTCCAGCTTACACTTAATTAAAAGAATACTTAAGGAGAACCAGTCATTCACAGGATAACATAAATACCAAAATAGCTATTATTGTAAGCCAACACATAGCGCATAATGTAACACTAGTGTTGATTCAATTATGTCAACAACCAATCTTTGTGAGACCAAGCATGATAAAAAAGTACTAAAACAAGGACGTGGAAAAGGCTCAGATTACTTCATACACTGAAAAATAGGTTACAAGAGACTCTATTTATAAGAAAAGTAAGACTCCCATAACAAGCTTCATAACTTAACTTATTGATATATAAAAATATTTCTCAACAATGCAAGTAGATTATTTCTTACAATGATCTTAAGGAGGTCCTAGTTAGGATGTGTACTGCACAACCGCAAAAGCAGCTCCCTAACAACTTAATTATACAATAGAACTAAAATAAAATAAATATATAATTACTTTCTCAACAAAGAAGAATGAAGTTTCCTTAAGATGAGGAACAATTAGCAGCTCAAATATTGATGGAGTCCACAAGTAGGGAAATAATGTGAGGTTTTAAGACTTTCTCTGGATGAGTATATCCATCTAGATTGTGTATATATGTAACCTCAACAATACGAGCAAGATTGAGAATAGGAGTTAAAAACTCTGCAGATACAGGAGTTGGCTTAAGAAGTCCTTCATTAAGATCCTTCCATGCTGACTCAGCCATTTTTTGGAATTTATCCATTGCCTCTTTTGTTGATACACCATAATCTCTCATGCAACACTCAATTCCTGTTGCAATTTGTCCCCTACTTTTCTCAACCTGGAAAGGCAGATAGATTAGAAGTTAGCTTTTATATTGCCTCAATAGTCATCGCAACACTTTCTTTGTCAAATCTCATATAATGACATAATTTCGTGAGATACAACTAATACCTCGTACGTGGCTGTGTCATCAATAACTCGGCATATAATCACACTAGCTTCAAGAAGTTTAGGATTCTTCGACAACCACTCAAAATCCTGCTCCGTAGCAGACTTCATACCCAAATATGATGTTGTCGCAAGGTAGTAATATGTAGTAGTTGCCAGTGCATTGCTTAGGTATTCAGAAACAGGTGGCATATATCCTTCAATAAACCATGTTGACTCGACATTGTAATTTCTTACTACTTCTTTCATCTATGAATACAAAACATATATGTTCAAGTGTTAGAAAATATTTATTGAATTATATCAAATTTCTGATCACTAAAAGACGTGCACAAGGTAAAACAAAGTGAGAAATGGATTAAATAGAAAACATATTTCGGTAGTTAAGTTGCTCAAACATACTCTTTCTATTGCATGGCAGACAATATGAGATCTTCCAGCACTAGACAATTCCTTTTCATAATCCTTGTAAAGATCTAGAATAGCTTTATAACTGATTTTCATGTAATCAGGAAGCCGATCAATTTCATTGATATCCCATCTGCAGAATGACAAAATTAAGGTGAACTCATGCATTTTGAAAGAGCACAACTATAATGAGTAGAAGTTAGTCTTAATCTTTTCACGATGACATACACTATTAAGGAATAGCTGAATAAGGAAATTTATGAAGATCATACCTTTGTATGGCATTTGTGTATGCCTCAAGTTCTTTAACTGTACCATAAGCATCGAAGGTGTCATCGACAATCGAAATCATTGATATGGTCTTAACGAGCATGACACGAGCTTGAGAGTATTGAGGCTCAAAATAAACTCCTAATGCCCAAAAGTAGCATTCAACTACTCGATCTCTAGCATATGGAAGTGTTGTTACGAAATCCAAATCTTTCCACCACCTGTAGCATAACAAATTAACATCAGTACTTGAGATATGATCAATCAAAAAGGGTTCATCATTTTTATTTATCGCACCTTGATACTTCAGCAAGTTCTTGTTTGTGCAACATTTGGAGCAAGTTGAAATCTAATTTGGCAAATTGAAGCAACACATCATTTTTTGATTGTTCCTTCTCATAGATTGATGAGATGAAGAATCGGGTCTCGACTCTAGGAACGCCCTTGTGCAAACATTGCTCAAGGGCATGTGTCACTTGCTCCCTAAGTGGAGATTTCAAATGCGGAGCTGCAGATTCAAGATGGATAGTGGAGAAAGCAAGTGCGTCTTCTAAGATATCGTCAGCATGAGTCCTTACATGTGAAGCTTCATCCAAGTTCAATAATCCTAAGACATCACTAGCAAGAGACTCCTTGAATTTGCCATTTTCATCTTGGAATTTGCTGAAAATTTCTGGTATTTCAAGAAAGAAAGCTCAAGATTAATTAGCCCTTCTTCCAATAAATAGATAGTAATTTTAACAACATTAAAGCATGCTTTATGATGAACTTACCAGAAGAGATGTTGAAACCATGTTGCCTGAGCAATCGAAATTGAAGTGCATAAGTGCACAAATCATCAGTGGTTGAGTTTTGGTTGTAAATGTGATCCAAAATCTCATCAATTTCTTTCTCAAAGTGGTAGGATATGCCAAGGCGTTCAATAATGTCAATCAAATTCAGTGTGTCTTCCAATTTCCTTCCAGTTGCTAACAACATACTCCTTGTCTGTTCCTTCAATGGTTCAGTCTCTTGAGCATACTTTTCTGCAATCTATTTATAATGCATTTAAAAAAGAGAACTAAAATTAGCAAAACTAATGTTGTTCAATAAACATAAAGAACCTTGCTAGGAGCTAGAAAATATATATAAAGAATACTAATTAATTACCTGATTGTCAATGGAGAATGAAAGAAACTGATCACCCCACAAACTAGGAGAGAAGTCGGCCACAGGACGAGCGATCTCTTCTTCGTAGTTGCTAACTGCTGCTGAGGCCATTGCTAATTAAATTACTTTTAGTATTGGTTACCGGAAAAAAGATAAACAGAAGGTATTGTTCTATTAAGGAAGAAAGAAAGGAACTCTCAATTGTTGAAAGCTGATGACTTAAATGGGAGACAATGGAGAAGTATATATATAGTGGTGAGAGACACAGCCAATTCTCTCATTGATCTTTTTTAATGTAAACAACTTGATCATATTGAAGTGATATTAAAATCATATTTTATCTGATAAAAAATTAGGCTGCTAAACATTTCCAGTTGCCTTACTTGACTTTATACTAGCTAATCCTCACTCACCAGGCAGCAGCCTTTTTGGTCCATAAATTATTTGACTGTAGCAGTAGCCTTTTGAGTTTTGATTCATTGTTGGCGTCTATATATGTGGGGTCTACTCATCCAGTTACGATAAGCTGGTTAACATGAAAAACATATATTCGCATTATGTATTTGCACCAAATAAAAAATAATGCAAGATATATGTTTTGAATATAAATTTTTAGCACATAATCGATGATTACGAGAGTGTTTGGCTAAACTTATAAGATGGCCAAACTGGTTTTAAAGTACCTTTTGGCTTATCTACGTGTTTGGTAAATATCCAAAGTGCCTATAAGACAAGTGCTTATAAGCTAAAATCAGGCGTACGTCATAAGTTGGTCAGCCCCAACTTATGGCGTTTCAGATTATAACACTTTTAATTTGACCAAAGCTTTTATTAGTTTTTCTTTAATAGTATTTTTTAATTCAAAAGATACTTTTCCCAAAACAAACTTTCTAACTTTGTCTTCATTCCATATTCGTTGTTCGTCCTTTTCTTACGAAGAAACTTTTTAATTTATAATCTTTTATAAAAAGTTTAAGAGTATTTTAGTCATTTTAAACAAAAGACAGCTTATTAGCTCTTTTTTATCAAATACATCAAACTGCTTATTATCATCTTCTATGCAAACACGTAAATGCTTATTAACAAATCAATTTTGGTTTAAAAATGCTTTTTAGCACTTTAAACTTAGCTATTTACAATCAACTAATACAAATGAGTTTTTTTTTTTTAAATACTATCTCCATTAATCATTGTTGTGCAAAAAGTTATAACTGAGTTTGGCATTCCAAACTGTGTACATGATCATTGACTTGAGAACAGTTGCGTTTGTCCTAACAAAAGTTAACAAGCTATGATCGAGTTAGTCGGGGTGGGGGTGGGGGCGTCATATACAATATGAGCAGGCTTTGGTTGTCTGATTCTGAAGGCTGGAAGGTTCCACCAATCCATGTTTACTAGGCCTCTCACTTGTCTATGTAGATCAGAGAAGGAGTTGAAGGTATGGATTCCATTTGCACCATGGCTAAAGGCTGCCAGTTTATCTGCTGGTTTGTTTGCTTCTCTTTAATAGCGGTTAATAGTAAATCCATTTGTTTCAACTAGTTTCTGGATATCCTTGACTTGATTAGCAATTCTTCATGGTGGCTTCCACTCCCTTGTGATGCACTAGGTTAGTAACATAGAATCAGTTTCCCTGCAGGCCATGTAAAAGCCTCTACTAGCATACCATTTTAGCCCGAAAAGCATTGGTTCTGCTACTGCGAGGTTGCTGGTGCCTTATCACGTCCAATTCACATCCAATTTACGAGTATGAAAAGGTCGTTGCAATTATAAAAATCTAACGCGAGTCGAGGTCGAATCACAGGGAGTTTAGATTGATACTAAGGTAAATACTCAAGAGAGGAAATTGAAATAACTGCAATTATCTTTCAAACAACGGTAGGAAATTGTTTTGTTTTCTAAACTTACTTCTATGAAATTAAACTAACTAACAAGAAACTAGAGAATGAAATATTTTTGGTGTTTATAACAAATCAAGGAAAATCCTAGGGATGTAACCTTACCTAGGTGTAAACCTAATGGGTAGAGTAAATCAATGCTTGTTGGGTGGATCGGGGTGTGTTATCACTATCCATTCTCAAGTACCCACTCAATACCTCTCGATCAAAGAGTGATTATGTCCAAATTGACTTTCTCAAGACCAAATGGGTAGCAATCTAAATAATTGATATGAGCCCAAGTGGGATTATCCCCACCTCTAGATCAAAGCCTTTAATAAACTAATTAAAACCTCAACTAGTTTAATTTTTTGTTAGCCAAGTTTTCCTAGACTAGGTTCCTCTTTCTCAAGTAAGAACTAAGTCAAATAGGCATGAATCAATGTTTGCAACTATTAATTCTAGATATAAAGCATAAACAAGGCTAAATACAAACATAAAATCAATAGCAAGCATTAATATTAATTGCATGGGTCACAACCCTAGATAGAATCTAACAACTCATACTCATAAGCATAAAATGAGAAAGAAGAAGTAATTGAAGACATAGAATTAAAATTAAAAGATAAAAATAGTGGGTCTTCTCTAATTTTTATCACAAATTGCCTAAAATAGTAAACTCTAACCGCTACCAGCTGCTACAGTACAACTTGCCCTAAAAAGTGTTTCTCATCTATTTATAATGTGTAGAAATTCGCTAACAAAAATGCCCTTCAGAAGGTTTTGCGGCTATACAATTTGGCTGCGGACCGCACTTTCTTCTTTTGCTTTTGTAGCGGGAGGGATTCTGCGGCCGCACTTCAGCTTCTGGGCCTTACATTTTGTCTGTGGACCGCGTTCTAAGGAGGTTTCACATTTGATCATTTGCAGCTTCTCTGAACTTCCCAAGCTTCTCAGTGCGAACAACTTTTTCCGGTCGCATAATTTGGTGTGGTGTTAACGACCTGACCGATCATTTTGAGAATTTGCATTTCGTTCAGCTGTTTAAAATCTTGAGCAGCATCATATGATGTATTATGACTTATGTGAATCATCGGTTTTGATTTTTCAGGTTATTCATAATCGATTTGGAAGAATGAATTTCATTGTAGAAGCTTTAAGTTGGAAGAGTTGACCAAGTTCAACTTTTTGTGACTTTGACCAGGACTAGAGTTTTGATGGTTCCGTTAGGTCCGAATGGTGATTTTGGACTCGAGCTTATGCCCGGATTTGCATTTAGATGTTTCTAGAAGGTTTTGGCACAAATTGGTGAGAAGTTGACTTTGAGGATATCGGATTTGAATTGTGGTTCAGGGAATTGGAATAGCTTGATTATGTTATTCGGGACTTGTGTGCAAAATTTGGGTTCATTCCGGGTTGATTTGATATGTTTTGGCGCGAATTTTGGAAAGTAAAAGTTCGAAGTTCATAGATTTCGATTTGAGGTGTGATTCGTCGTTTTGATATTGTTATGTATGATTTGAGGCCTCGAGTAGATCCGTGTTGTATTATGGGACTTGTTGGTATATTTGGACGGGGTCCCGAGGGGCTCGGGTGAGTTTCAAGATGATTTCGGATCATTACGGATTGGCTTGGAGTTGCTGGTTTCTGCTGGTTTCTGATGCCTCTGTTGTTCTTCGCGATCACAAAGAAACGGCCGCGATTGCATAGTGATTTATGGTACTAAGTGATTTTCTTCAACGCGTTCGCGATAGGTCGAACTCGTTCACGTAGAGCTGGGGCAAGTCTTCTTCGCGTTCGCGTATGAGGGATCGTAGACGCGTAGGGTTGAGCTGGGAGCTGGAGCTGGAGGCCTTCTTCGTCGTGTTCGTGTAGTTGGAGCTGTGTTCGTGAGGAGTGTACGGCGAACGCGAAGAGTAATTTTGGTGGCAGTATATTTTGTTCATCGTGAATGCGATGGACTTCTCGCGTTCGCATAAGAGGAATACTTGGGCAGATTATAAAGTACTCTATTTCGGGGGGTTTTGGCCATTTTTACCTTTTGGGAGCTATGGAGCGCATATTGAGGCGATTCTTGAAGAAAGTTTTCACCATGTGGACTGGGTTAAGTGTTCTCTACTCATTTTTGGTTATATATCATGAATCTATCTTCATTTTTGGCATTTGATTGAGGTTTCCAAAAGAGAAATTGAGGGTTTTAGCCTAAAGTTTCATAATGTGAATTTTTGAGTGTTGAACATCGATTTTGGAGTCGGATTTGAATGAAACTAGTATGATTGGACTCGTAATTTAATGGGTTATCGGATTTTGTGAGTTTCATCGAGTTCCGAGGTGCGGGCCCGGGTTTTGACGTTTTGGTCGATTTTGGGCTTTTGATTAAAGATTCGACATTTATCGATTGGGTTTGTTTCATTTGGCATTATTTGATGTACTTGAGTTGCTTTTGGCTAGTTATAAGCCATTCGGAGGTTGATACGCGCGTGATGGCATTTTGGAGCGTCGCTTGGCTTGCTTTAATTGGAATTTGCTTGTTCGAGGTAAGTAACACTTCTAAACTTGGTGCTGAGAGTATGAAACCCCGAATTACGTGCTATGTGTTTAGTGTTGAGGTGATGCACATACGAGGTTACAGGCGTGTGGGCGTGCGCCGTGTGAATTCTGACTTCGTTATTCCTGTAGTACTGTTTAGCTACCTTAGCTTATCTGTAACCATGAAATCTTTACGTACTAGAGCTATTGAGCTGTGATCCATGATAGGAACCATGTCTAGGCTTTATGTGTACTCTATTGGGGTCCACCGAGGTCATATTGCGTTGAATTACTTGTTTAAATTACAATTTCATACTCGGTCATGTTCATTCATTTCATATCATATCTCATTCTTGTTTAAATTACAATTTCATACTCGGTCATGTTCATTCATTTCATATCATATCTCATTCTCTGCTGCTATCTTTTGACACATCATATCATCATTTTGGACTAGTTTCATAGCAATGTGAGCCCGAGAGACTAGAGGGCTTGATGACTGACTGAGGCCAAGCGCCTGAGTGTGAGTGATATTATAGGATGGGGCTGCACGCCGCAACAGGTTATATTGATTTGTACCATGATTGGCTTGATATAGCCTGGACTGAAGGAGCCTCTTCGGAGCCTGCACACACCCTAGTGATTGATTTATATTGAGGGATAGATCTTCTCTGGACATGGATCTTGTCCGAAGCATTTATATTTGGGGATGGATCTTTCCCGGGCTGGATTGGCCTTATATAGTACTGAGTAACTAACTGGCAGTTGCTATGTATATACTCGGGATGGATCTTCCCTGGGCTGGATTGGCCATATACAGTACTGAGTGACTGAACATGTCGAGTGATTAAGCATGATGAGTGGAAAGTGTGAGACAGAGAGATTGAGTACTCTGAGAGTGTGTGTACATGAGTTCATCTCTGAGATGCATTGCATTGACATGCACATATGACATACAGGCATATAGATGCATTTTTCCTCATGTTGTACGGTACCAAGTCATTCATGACTTCTCACACATATTGACATATGGACATAGTGATATATGTTACATTGGATATCTGGGAAAAAAATGGAACATGCTATTTATTGTTGAAAGGATTTTTGGGAAAATTACTATTTTCTAGCTGACTCATATTTTTGACCATTTCGGTAAAGGATTTGGGTTTTTGCTGATATACTTGAAAAGCAGAACTATTTTTTTTTTTGGGAAATTATGAATAAGTGAGCATTTCATCTCTGAATTACTTCTTTTATTACTTGCTTTACGTTATTATGAACTGTTGTTGGCTATTGGTGTTGGACCCGACCTTTGTTCCAGCTTGTCATTATTTTCAACCTAAGGTTTAGGTTGTTGCTTATTGAGTACACGGGGTCGATTGTACTCATACTACACTTCTGCACCTTGCGTGTAGATGTTGGCTGCTGACGTTGCTGAGATCGACGGAAACTGGATTTGAAGATGTACCTGCTTTTCAGTCGTAGTTGCCTCTTTTTCATGGTAGCCTTAGATTCATAACAATCTGTTTATGCACATTTCGAACAGATGATTTATTTATTTTATAACAGCTTTGTAAGCTCTAATATTAGAAGCTCATGATTTGTACTACCAGTCCTTGGGGAATGTATTAGTTTTAGATATATCTTTTATTTAATTGTCTTATTAATTTCATTGGAATTGGCCAGTTGTTAATTGGCTTACCTAGTGGGTTGGGTTAGGTGCCATCACCGCTAGTTGGATTTTTGGATCGTGACAAGTTGGTATCAGAGCTTTGATGATTCTGTTAGGTTCGGATGGTGATTGCACACTCGGGTGTATGCCCGAATTTGCATTTGAATGTTTCTAGAAGGTTTCGGCACAAATTGGCAATAAGTTGACCTTGAGGATATCGGATTCAAATTGTAGTTCCGGGAATTGAAATAGCTTCGTTATGTTATTCGAGACTTGTGTGCAAGATTTGGGTTCATTCTCGGTAGATTTGATATGTTTCGGCGCAAGTTTTGAAAAGTAAAAGTTCAAAGTTCATAAATTTC
>MCJB01002510.1:26452-42870 GCA_002018475.1 Nicotiana obtusifolia | reverse complement strand
ATAAAACAAAATCCTCAGTTTGTATACTCCTTTTTTGAGGAATTTGTTTAACTAAGGTTGCTCCTTAATTAAATTATTTTGTAAGGGAAGGAGTACTCACTGCAGTTGCAACGCTATTACAGGGTTGCAGCAAATACGTGCCACCATCGATGTGCGCAAGATAAGACTTAATCATTGAGCTATTTTTATTGAAAACTTTGAGAATAAAAAGGAAAATATACAGCACAACTTAAACTATTAAGAATCATAATTTGAGTTATACTACAAGTTAGGGTCTCTCACTTAATCACTATTATTCTACTCGACTAAAACCAGTGAGGTTCTTTTTTGAATACTAAAATAGTGTTAGATAATTTGATAACAAAAGTATGAAATTGAGAAAATAACCCCTTCTCGAGGAAACTAATTGTAACGACCCGACTTGTCGTTCTGAGAATTTACGTTATGTTCAATGACTTAAGGTCTCGAGCAGCTTCGTAATATGTGCTATGACTTGCGTACAAGGTCGCATTTGGTTTTTGGAAGATTCAGAATTAAATCGAAAGAACAATTCTTATTTTTGAAGCTTAAATGAAAAGAGTTGACCGAAGTTTGACTTGAGCAAACGGCTTCGGAATGACATTTCGGTTTCGAAAATTGAAATAGGTTTGTGGTGTCATTTATGACTTGTGTGCAAAATTTGAAATCAATCAGAGTTGGTTTGGTATGAATTGACATTAGTTTTGGAATTCGAAAGTTCATAAGTTTCTTATGCTTGAATCGATGCGCGATTCGTGATTCTAGTGTTATTGGAGGATGTGACGCCCCTCGAATTTCCTATTAGTCCGAGGCCATAAGCACGCTCCCAAGTCGCTTAAGTGTTGTCTTGCCGTTCCATGAGAGGTTAAGGACTAGAACAACTTAGATGATCATGATATTAAGTGTAGGAGGTGTATTGGATGTTGTTAGGGTCTAAGGAGATCCTTAGAACTAAGCTGTTACACCTCATATTCTCGCACGTGAGAGTACATCATAAGTCAATCGATGTAAGCTTAGAAATGAGACCGTCTTTGAAAGTACATCAAGTAAGTTAATCATCTTACCTTGGAGATTACAAATCTTAAGATCATGGATAAAACCTACCAAAAGGGTTGAAAGGCTTCGGAGGAGCTAAGCAAATTGAAGAAAATAAGTTTTGTCGAATGTCGACAAGTTGGGAATGTTATAACATGTACTTATGGGGTAATACTAGGGTTCTTAACGTGACAAGGAGGTTATGTTATGAGTTATTTTAGTCGTATGATAGTCGTGTGTTATATTTTGAAGTTAAGCGAGTTTTGGAACAAAAGTTGGCAAAGGTCATCACAAGTTACATTCATAATGTGTTGAATATAAGGTCAAATGTAGCAGATCTTTTCTCCTAAAATACTTGGAATTACATGATGATACACATATCAAATTGAATATCTACTAGTTTAGATTCTAAAGCATTAAATCGTTCGTCGATAAAACATTGGAGCAGAGAGATATTTGCAGTTTCGCGAGACTGCACAGACTGCATTGGCGACAAGTATGTGGGTCACTAAAGCTTTTTGAGCAATACCTTTTGTGCATTATATCATGTCTTTTTGGAAAATATTATATACCAAATTGCAGATTTTGGAATTCAGTTTCCAACGCTTTTAACCGTTTGTTCATACGATATCCGGATAAAACGATATAAACGTCCGAAGAAGGGCCAATGCTAGGGTGCCAAGTAGCACCTTTTTGACTTTTCAACAAAATGGATATTTATATCCCTTATGTCATCTCTTTCTTCATTTTTCCAGAGACCACGACCAAAAAAGACCCATAAACTTACCCTTAAGCTCTCTACAAGAGTTTCAAAGAAGATTAACATTCCGGGTACGAAATCAATAAGCGATAACATTAGAACGATCCCTACGACGTAAGTATCGCTGTATCGCCTCTCTTTTTCTTTGTAGTTTGAGTTTTGGAAGGTATTAATAGTTAAGAAAATGCCTACTTTCTGTATTTAAGATTTTAAATATCAAGAAAGGTTGATAAATTCGTTTTCTAATAGTTAGAACTCACGGGGGTGATAAGAAGCCATGAGTTTGAATTATTCGACTTGTAGTGGACTGTTTTGTAGGCTGTTTCGTGTTATTTTTTGGCTGTCTATTTTTCTACTGTTTGATAGAGTTTTGGAAGAGATATAGAGTGGAGAAACACCATATAGTGGAGAAATGGTAGATTAGTCGTTCTTTGTAATATTTTCTGGGTGTTTGACACTACTATAGTTGTTGTTTTGGATATGAAGTGATTGGGGTGTGTTGGGCTGTTGTAAGCTAAATATAACATGGATTTCAACTTCAATCCACTATAGGAGGTAATTATATTGTATTCTTGCATTTGCTTAAGGTTATCTTGATGTTGATTAAGTTAAATGGATAGGCCAGACATGAACTGGTGAATAAAGTTGTTAATTGAGGATAGTTGGAGTTGTGGATTGTTTTCATTGTTATAAATATATGGTATAAGGTCGGAATCATTGATGAATGACTTCATTATTGTGTTACTGATTCTGTTAAGTTAAATTAAGAAGTCTATAAAGGGTGATATATGGTATACAGGTTTCAATGGGAGCTTGCCGCTTGCCGTGAAGTAGTTGTGACTTGTTGTTGTTATATCCTGTCTTGTTATTGATAATTATGTATTGCTGGATTGCACTTGCCATTTTTGTTGGTATATGGTATTGGACGAGGCTGTTGTTACAGGGGAGGTGCTGCCCAAATTTATTGACTTACTTCGTTATGTATTGCATTCGTTTATGCATGTATATTGACCCATGACTAGATGGCGTTATGTACGCATATATTATATATAGAGAGGATATGGGAAAAGGTTATGGCGTTATATACTCACCACCACTTGATCAGCATCTCCCCTGTAACAAATGTATCAAATTGAAGATCTACGAGTCTAGTTTCTAACACATTAAACTGCTCGTCGATACGATATCGGAGCAGAAAGAATTATATTTGAAAGATATTTATTGGAAAGATATTTATTTAAAAGAATTATATGTGGAAGGTTCATATTTGAAGGACCTGATTAATTGGTTGTACTTGTGTTCCTTATTTGTTTGAGCAATAACTATGGTGTTCTTATTGCTTTGCTGTTTATATCACTGGTTGATTTTATTGCTTCATTGTTAGTTGATTTCCAGTACTATTGTATGCTGCTATATTGCACAAGTTATTTGACTAGTAAGTGTCTTGACTGTGCGTCGTCACTACTTCACCGAGGTTAGTCTTGATACTTACTGGGTACCGACTGTGGTGTACTCATACTACACTTCTGCATATTTTTCTGCAAAGTTAGGTATTATAGTTATCAGATTCGGACAAAGATTAGAGTGTGATCTCAAGGATTCAAGGTAGGGATGATTGGTCGTCACAGTCCCTTGGAGTCTTTCCATTTTATTGTACTGTCAACTCTTATTCGAATAGTATTGTATATTCGATCTTTGAGATCACTACATATATTCAGTTAGAGTTCGTGACTCAGTATTACCAGTCTTGGGAGGTTGTTATATTTGTTTCCGCTTTTGATTTCGACACTCGTATTAAATTATATGTTTAAAAAAATGGCTCAAAATGTAATTGTTTCGAATTACCTAATCTTAAAAACTAAGTGCCATTACGACGCATGGTGAAATTTTAGATCGTCACACTAATCATCAATAAGATAGAGGTGAAATTTTGGAAAATCAATGCCATGTCCCATGTTTCTGTCCCGAGTGGAATTGAAAAACATAGGTAATACACATAATAAACTAACATATATATGTGCATGTATAATACGCCCTTCGTCCCATTTTAAGTATCGGATATAGTTTTTCAATTGTATTTCTATTCTTATTGATTAAAGTTTTTATCTACCGTTGATTATTAGGGCCTTATTTTAGTTGGAAATAAAATTTTATATATTAATATGTTCAGCTAATGAGATTTCAGAAGTTCACTGCAATTCAAAAATCTATAATATATATGCCTAAAAGCTCGAAAAAGTGCAAAAACATAGTTAAACCAAAGAAGAAAAATGAAAAATAAAAAAACTAGCAACTTCAGTTGAAAGAATAATAGTATGACAAAATAGTTTACATGTGAAAGTAGAACATCGTACTTACAATGAGGACTACAAACATTAAATGTTAATTGTAACCATTTTCATAGTTGTTGAATGATTAGCTCATCAAAATAATGAGAAAAAGAAAACTTTATCTCTATGAGTTGCAAGATTTTATTGTGTGAAAGATACTTTGATTTTTGGTTATCGCTCGAGTATTTTTATTTTCTGGTACGGAATTGAGAATACCTAATTGGGTAGCATACGGTGCGGTTTTACTTTAATACGAGACTTCATAAAATTAGTCGGATAAATAAATCTAACATAATAATAATTTATAAGTTTGCACAAAGTGACTTTAGGATTCAAATTTCACACAACGTGTACACAACTGTAACGATCCAAACGGTCGTTTTGAATATTTACGCTACTTTTAACTGTTTGAAGTCTTGAATAGTTTCACATGATGTATTATGACCAGTGTGTATTGTCGGATTTGATTTTTAGGTGTTTCGGGATTAGTTCGGATGACTGAAATTCATGTTGGGAACTTAAATGAAAAGGGTTGACTGGAGTTTGACTTTTGTGCAAACGACTGCAGAATGGAGTTTTGATGGTTTCAATAGTTCCGTATGGTTATTTCTGACTAAGAAGTGTGTCTAAATATTTATTTTGAAGTCCGTAGTTGAATTTGGCTTGAAATGGTGAAAGTAAGAAATTTAAGGGAAGTTGACTTTTATGATATCGAGTCCGGATTGTGATTTCGGAAATTTCAGTATCTTCGTTATGTCACGAATTGATTTGATATGTTTCGGCGCGAGATTTGGAAGTTGAAAGATTTAAAGTTCATTAAGTTTGAATTGAGGTGCGATTCATCGTTTCGATGTTGTTATATATGATTTGAGGCCTTGAGTAGGTCCATAATATGTTTTGGGACTTGTTGGTATATTTGGACGGGGTCCCGAGGAGCTCGGGTGAATCTTGGGGGTGGTTTGAGATCATTTCTAGGCCATCTTTAATTGCTAGTTTTTGGCTATAGAGGTGTGCATCAGATCGCGAACATTTAGTCACGTTTGTGAAGAGAAACCAGCAGTTTGGGGCCTTGTGAATTGCAATCGTGGAGGTTTTTTCGCGATTGCATAGAATAAAATCTCTGCCGCATTGACCTTATTTTGGAAGTTTATATCTTGTAATCTATAAGAAATTTGGAGATGCTCCAAAAATAAAGGTTGTAACTCTTGATGTCTGGTTTTCAGAAAGTCAAACCATTTGTCATTTGAGGTCTGTACCAAAATTTATGACCATTATACTTGAGGATATCTGGAAGAGTTAGGGAATTTGTTCTTCGAGATCGCGATTGGTTTTCCGCGATTGCGAAGGGCAATTTTTAGCTGGAAAATATTGTTATTCGCGATCGAGAATCATTTTCCGCGATCGTGAAGAGTAAATATCTGGACAGAAGCTATATTTCGAGGTTTCGACCATTTTAACATAATTGGAGCTATGGAGCTCGGATTCAAGCAATATTTGAGGCTATTTCTACCATATGGATTGGAATAAGAGATTCTAACTCAGTTCTAGTTAAATTACATGAATATATTGTTGTTTTCATCATTAAATTAGTATTTTGGTTTGAAAATGGTAGAAAATTTTATAGACTTTAATTGAGGATTTGAAGGCCGAGTACGGGTCGAAGTTGAGTAATTTTGGTATGATTAGACTCGCGGTTGATTGGGGGTTCAGATTTTATAATTTTTGTCGGATTCCGAGATGTGGCCCCCATCGTTGATTTTTGGTTGACTTTTCGAGCAGAGTCGAATTTTTTTTATAAATTGTTAAATTGCAAGCATTGGAGTATATTTTTATTAACTTGCACGTTGTTTGGATAGTTTCGAATCATTTGGCATGAAATTGAGGAGATAGGGAGGCATTCGAAGGTTGGTACGCACGGAATGGAATTTTCGGAATATTGTTTAGTTTGTTCAGCAGCAGATTCGACTTGTTTGAGGTAAGTGTTTTGCCTGACTTTATTCAGGGACTTTTTCCTACTAATTTCTATTGTTTGTTACATGCGGGGGTGAAACATATATGAGGTGACAAGCATAAATGCATGTGTCATAGTGAATCATGCTCGAGGGTAAATTATACGATTTATTGTGCTTAATAGAATTACGTGACACTCTTGTTTCATGTTTTCTTTGACTTCTAGATTTTTATGGATATGACATTAAATGCTAGAAATCCTGATTTGGCTAATTATAATTTGATTAAAAATCTGACTAACTTTTGTAAAAATTATTGATGTGGTCGTTATTATACTTAATCACAAATACAACTCCACGACCGTTATTCTTGAGATTTTTAATTTTATACATGAGTGGAAGATCATTTTTGAGACTTATTGAAATACTGGAATAATAAAGTACTTGAAGTTTATTGAATTGTTATTGGCTTGAAAGCCATGATTGATGTTCAATTTGGAACATTCGTTTAAACACTCTCCTTGATGTTATTTATGCTTCCTACCTTACTTGTTAATGATATACAAGTGCTCGGTAAGGAAGAGTATAAATCACGAAGGGTGATACCATGCCATTTCATATACATTAACATGTGAGGGAGAGTGTAAAACACGAAGGGTGATGCCGTGCCATTCATTTACATTAATATGCATGAAGGATAATGCCGTGCCATTTCATTAACATTATCATGTGAGGATGAGAGTAAAAGCATGAAGGGTAATACCGTGCCATTATTTTTATATTATCATATGTTAATGGCATGAAGAGTGTTCCCGTGCAGGTGAGCACAAGAGACATACATTATATTATGATATGTTTTTATTGTGTATACTTTCATGCCTTTATCTTGAGTGTTATTATGCACCTATGTTTTCTATGTGACCTGTAGTCGTTGTTCTTTCGGTGTCCTCTACCCCAAGTGTTTCAATGTTATCCATGCCTTCTATCTGTTTAACTTGCAAATATTATGATTTTGTTCTTGTTTGTTATATTTGTATCTAAGCCTTCTACCATGCTAATTAGTGAAATTTATCCTTCCTAATTGCTGTCATAATTTCTATGCCCCTTTTCCCCAGCCTGTTTCCGTGGTCCATAAGTACTGTTTTGTTCGTTGTTTCTTCCCCTGTGCCTCCCACTTTATTTTATTTTTTTATTGTTATTGGCATTTCTCCCACCTAGTCGATACTGTTATATGTATGCTCGGTGACGAAAGAGATAAATGCACGAATGGTGTTGTTGTGCCAATTGATTTGATCTACATATATATATATATATATATATTGGCATTTCTCCCACCTAGTCGATACTGTTATATGTATGCTCGGTGACGAAAGAGATAAATGCACGAATGGTGTTGTTGTGCCAATTGATTTGATCTACATATATATATATTACCGTACCATTCGATGTGATATCTTGAATATATTTCTTACACCAGGAAAATTATGAATTTACTATTGTGATTTCTCCTAGAAATCTTTTTCTGCCTTGCATAGTTGTTTCATTTTACCCTTATCTATTATGTTCTATAATTTTTTTCTATTGTTAGTATATTGCACGAGTTATAATAGTTGAGTATCATTTTACTAAAAGTCCTCGTCACTACTTCGACGAAGTTAGACAAAATACTTACTGAGCACATAGGGTCGGTTGTACTCATACTAACACTTCTGCACCTTGTGTGCAGATTTTGGATGTTGATGTTGCGGTGTATGGAGGAAGCTGACACTGAAGATGTTTTCGCAATCCGGTCATAGTCACTTTTGTTCTTGGTAGCTTTAGAATTATTAATCTGTTCATGTGTATTTCAAACAGATGATGTATTTTATTTCATATCAGCTTTGCAAATTCTAAATCTTAGAAACTCATGATTTGTACTACCACTCGTTGCAAAAAGTAAAAAGGTTCAGTTATTTTATCATTTATTTTTATCGATAACCTAATTAAATTGGATTGTAGTTAATTGGCTTACCTAACGGGTCAGGTTAGATGTCATCACGACTCATCAGATTTTGGGTCGTGACAACAACAATTAACTTTTCTCTAATAATATTTTACATTTGTGGTATTATAATATTTTTCTCTTCAACATTCATACATATCAGTATTGAAACTTTTTATACGATTAAATTTATGAAAGCCTTTATTCCTTATTTTTGAAATTTTTATGACTATTTCTTCTGAATTTTAGCTTTTAAGTAATGGTCGTGAGTTATGACTAACAAATTGTTACCCGTTTTCTCATTTAATGATCTTAAACGGCTTTGTAATATCCTTTATACCATTTGGGAGATCCACTAAACATAAGAGTTATTTAGAGACAGACCATTCAGAACATAAATAAGGGCTAAAAAAAAATATACAGTCCAAAGTCGCCAAATTGCTTCAGCTTACTACGTTCGTTCATTCTAAAACTCAAAATCAAAATAGTGTCTCACTCTGTCTTTCAAATCATCCATGCCTGTACATATCAGTACCTCCTCCAAACCTTTTTCGCCATTGCCGGCCGTACGGCGGCGAGCTTTTCCGTTAAAAACTAAGGCGTCACAACATTTATTGCCGGCCGTTGGGCGAGCTTTTCCGTCAAAAACTAAGGTTATCAAGGCGTCAATTGATTCTCGGTCTTCTGTGATAATGAAAGGGGAAAACTACGGCGCTCTTGGTGCAGATACGTTAGAAATCTCGAAACTTGATTTGACCCAGACACAGACGAATTCTAGCCCTGAGCCGCAGGTTTGTGCTTTATTACCGAAAATACTCCTTGACCGTGTGGTTTTAAACATGTGATGTAATTTCAATTAGTGATCTTCACTAAAGATAGCAAATATTTGTGTCTTAATTTGATTGATTGAACTACCATTTTTTTGCTATGTTGTTACTGTAAGTTTTCTGCATATTGTTATGATAATTACATGCCCAATAAATGGATTCATATGCTGACTCCAACTAGTTAGGTTGACTTACTTCTGTTGTGTTGTTGTATGCTAATTATTTTTTATACCTTACTTTTTAAAATTGAATTAAATTTTCATGGCGGATGTAATTAAGATAGATCCAGTTCAGAAATACGACACGAAGGGTTAAAAAGATATAAGTGACCATTGTAATGTGTAGATGGCTTCTGCGAATGTAACTGAAACTGTTGTTGTATTCTCCACTTGCCGTTTCTTTATGGGCAAAAAATGAAGATTGATAGGATATAAGTGACCATTTGTGTCCAGAATTGTTTAATCTGAAGTTGATTACTGGATCCTAGATGTGTCTTATGTGCTTTCTTTGCTATTTTGGTTCTCTCTTTCTCAATGAAATGGAAAAGGCGAGTGGAGAAAAAAAGAGTTGATTTGCCTTGATCAACCTAGATGGTGTGAAATTTCGGGATGTGCTTGCTTTTCATAATGACAGATAATTCCATCTATGTTTAAGAATCTCGCGCTCTGTGTTTTACCTGAACTTGAGCTTTCATGGTAGACCCACTGGTACAATCTGGCAACTCTTGGGTATTAAGAGAATTGGCTAATGTTGTGCAAAATCACAGGTTTCAACTGATGGAGGAGGTGGGAATATGGGAAACAATGTCAGGGAGACTCAGAATTTTTTCAAACAGATGTCGTTAACTTCCGGTACCACTATGAGTGCACCTACATTGCCAATAGGTATGTTTGTGTATATTCCTTGACTGATTCCTTTTTATAAGTACCTACAACAACAACAACTCAGTATAGTTCCACAGATCCTCGACTCAAAGTTAGATGGCAAAACAATAGAAACAACAAGATAAGATGATAAAATAACCAAAGCGAAAGAAATAACATGTATAAAAACAATCTACCGATAAGAAAATATGAAAATACAAGACTAATCCTACTACCACGGGCAAGAAACAAAGACCCACACGACTACATACTAGTCCTCTACCTTAATTCTCGACCTCCGCACCCTTCTATCATGAGCCATGTTCTCCGTAAGCTGAAGCTATGCCATGTCCTACCTAATTACCTTTCTCCATTACTTCTTAGGCCTACATCTATCTCTCCTCAACTCCACCGTGGCCAACCTCTCACACCTCCGCTCCAGTATCTATGCACTCTTCACGTGCCCGTACCATCTCAACCACGCTTCCCGTATTTTTTCCTCCACGGAAGCTACTCTACCCCCTCCCGGATATTTCATTCCTAATCTTATCTCTCCTAGTATGCCAACACATCCATCTCAGCATTCTCATTTCCTCTACTTTCATCTTCTGGACATAGGATTTCTTGACAGGCCAACATTCCGCCCCATACAACATAGTCGGGCAAACTCACCACTTTGTAGAACTTAACTTTAAGTCTCTGTGGCACATTCTTATCACATAAAATCTCGGATGCGAACCACCTTTTCATCCATCCCGCTCCAATATGATGTTCGACATTCTCGTGAATATCCCCGTTATCTTGGATTACTGATCCGAGATACTTGAAACTCTCTCTTGGGGATGACTTGTGTATTGAGCCTCACCTCCACGTTCGCTTCATGAGTCATGTCGCTGAACTTGCACTCCCAAGTGTTCTATCCTAGTCATGCTCAACTTGAAACCCTTCGACTCTAGGGTTTGTCTCTAAACCTCTAGCCTGGCGTTGAACCCCTCGTGTCTCATCAATTAGAATTATATCAACGGCAAATAACATGCATAATGGCACCTCCCTTGAATGTGGCACGTCAGCACATCCATCACCAAGACAAATAAAAACGGGCTAAGAGCTGATCTTTGATGCAACCCATCATGACTCAAAAATGTTCCGGTCTCCTCTCACTCTCCTAACCTGAGTCTTAACGACATCAAACATATCCTGAATTACCCTAGTGTATGCTACAGGCACACCTCTAGCCTCCAAGCATCTCCAAAGAACCTCTTTAGGGACTTTGTCGTAAGCGTTTTTAGGTCTATGAATACCATATGCAAGTCTCTCTTCCTCTCTCGATATTGCTCCATGAACCTCCTCACAAGGTGAATGACTTCCATAGTCGATCACCCCGACATAAATTCACGCATCCGTACTTCCACCATCAGCTCCAAAGTTTTCATGTTAGTTTAGCAACTTGATACCCATATAGTTGATACAATTTTGGATATCATCTTTGTTTTTGTACAACGGAATCATTGTACTCCATCTCTGTTCTTTGGGCATCTTCGTCATCTTACATATAGCCCCCTCCACCTCTTTAACCTTTATATGCCTACAAAACCCAAAATCATGACGACTCTCGAAGTGCTCTAAATAACCCAACACAATTTTCCTATCCCCTCATCGTTCAAGAGACCATGGAAGTAAGTCTGCGATCTTTGTTGAGAATATGTGCTTCTTTTGGCAATTTTTTGCATCTCTCACCTTGCTTAGCTTGTACAATTTTTTGTCCTCGTCTTTGGCACAAAGTTCTTCATACAAACGGCCAAACGCTACAGTCTTAGCTGTTGTTACCACTAACTTCGCCTCCTTCTCAGTCTTCTTGTACCATTCCCAATTTGCATTCGTCTCCTCCTCGTCTTTGCTTTCCATTAGCTTCGCATACACTGCTTTCCTAGCTTTCACTTTTCCTTGCAGCTCACCATTCCACCACTAGTCCCCTTTGTGATCACCATTGTGGCTCTTTGAGACCCTTAGCACCTCTCTAGTTGCTTCCTTAATGGAGTTCGTCATCATGGTCACACACTGCTCGTGTCCACATTACTCCTTCAGGCCTCCTTGTCAGCAACCTCTCCCCCAACTTTTAAGCTTTGTCCTTAGTTAAGGATCCCTATCTAATCTTCGGTTGACCATACACGACCCTTTGTTTCTTCTTCCTCCTAATCTCTAAGTCCATTACCAAGAACCTATGTTGAGTCGGAGATTCTCGCTCGGAATAACCTTGCAATCCGCGCATAAACCTTTATTGCACCTTCTTGAGGAGTAGTAATCAATTTGGGTCTTGGTTGACGAGCTTTGGAAGGTGACCAGGTGCTCATCCCTCTTCAGAAAATCCTAGATGACTATCACTAAATCAAATGCTTTAGCATCCAACAGCAAAGTACCTCCGTCGTTTCTATCTCCAAAACCGAAGCTCCCATCCGCAGCATCATATCCTCTCGAGGACGTCCTGATGTGGCCATTGAAATTCCATAGAGGAATAACTTCTCGGTGTGCGGGATACCGTGCAACACCTCATCCAAATCCTCCCAAAATTGCGTCTTGACCTAAGTAGCGCGGTCTCTCATTTTTGGTGCCGCACCCGTCTCGACACGATACTGGAGTGGGTGCGGGTGCGAGAGCGGGCTACGTCTCAGATTTGGTCAATTAACTTCGGATACTTTGACCTGAGTCCATCGACAAATTTGGAGGGAAATTGAGATTTTGATTTCTCAAAATTAAAAATAAAACAGATTTAAGACCTGCGAAATAGCATACCTTCAATATTGTAGTACTTTTGTCTCATATTTGATGCTTTGTGTTTCAGAAAAACCAAAAATTCAAGGGGTCATGTTCTGAGTTCAGACTTACTCTATTCTTATAATTTTAAATTTTTTAGCCGAATCCCTGCACCTGTATCCATACTTGGATCCGCATCCCTGAATCTTAAAATTTAGATTTTGCCGAATCCGTGCTTGTATCGAATGGCCGCGCCCGAGTCCATGCAACTTAGGTCTTGACCTCCACGTACAAGCCCGCTTGAGGAGCGTATGCACCAATGACATTTATAGTAAGCCCTCCAACAACTAGCTTAATAACCATCAACATGTCGTTCACCCTCTTAACGTCCACCACTAGCTCGCTGAGTTCCTTATAGACCAAACTACCTACTCCATTCTTGTCCCTCACGCGTCCGGAGTACCGCTATTTAAACCTGTCAACATCCCGTGCCTTGGTTCCCACCCACCTAGTTTCCTGGACGCAGGCTATATTGATCTTTTGCTTCCGGAGAATCTTTACCAACTCTATAGACTTATCCGTTAAAGTCCCTATATTCTAGGACCCATCTCTCAGGTTAGAGGCTTCCTTGCCTCCCTTACCCTCTACCACTCGCCCCCTTGCCCGATTCGAGGACATGACCTTGCTCTACCATCATGCACTACAATCGCTATAATTTAGGACATACTAAGCTAACACTATCACTATGGCACGCAAAGAGTCAAAAAAGAATAAAGACTAAAGCTAAATGGCACTAGTCGGTAATACAGATAAGTATGCAGACACTGTGCTTTACCTAGCGCAATTTTAATTGGCTACAAGGAAAGAGACAAGATCGACTGGTGAATAGGAGGTACTCAGGTACCAACTCCCGAAAGGTAGAACCTGGAATGTTGTCGGAGGTGACAAGGAGATGTTGTAGCTCCAGCCTTGAAAGATTCCCAGCTACCCACACTTCGCCACGCAGCGTCACTGGCGCAACCAGAGCTCCCCTCTAGCGCAACTTCGTAGACCCCTGTAAATGTGTACCTGAAACACATACACCACATAAAAGAACAAAGCAGAAGAACATGCAGACGGGAATTGCTACCGGAGCCTGTCTTTGGACAGAAAGGAAAAGGGGGAAGGGAGGAAGAGGCAGAGAGAAGAAAAAGAGAAATAGAGAAATTAGGAGAAAGAATGAGGGGACAGCAGCGGCGACGCGGTACTACGCCGGGGCCGGATGCTGACCAGAGAAGGCGGAGAAGAAAGGAGAGAGAGAAGAAGAGAGAAGGAAGGAGAAGTCAGACGGCAGCGACGGGGATATTGTCGCTGGCGCCGAGTCTCTGACCAGAAAAGGGGAAGAGGAAAAGGGGTAGAGAGAGAGAAGAAGAAGAAAGGGGGGAGAGAGAGAGAAGGAGGGGGACCTCACCTGGCCGGAGAGGTTCGTCGCTGGCGGTCTGTCGTGTGACCATTAGAACTAGAAAGAAGAAGGTACAGAAGGGGGAAGAGAGAGAGAGAGTACTATTAAATTGAAGAATTGGTTAAAAGTACCTCCGCATGTATTTTAAAGGAATGTATTTTCCATGTAATTAGGAGCACATGGTGAAAACTTTCATATCCTTTGATCATGTGAAACATTAATATATCAGCTCTCTTGTTGTTATCCCACTGAGAAGCCTTTGCCACATTAGATGTAAGAGTATCTGAATAGCCATTGATACGTAAGTGCTGTAGGAATTACGTCAGTCAGAACGTAACATGAAGCGATGATCCTTTAGTGATATTGGAGTTGCTGTTCTGCATATAATTTGTGACTGTTTTAGCACTCTCTTTCTCTCTCCATGGAAACATAAATTTGCAGTCACCAACATGATGAAATACTTTCTTACTGCAAATCAGCAAAAGTGGAAATTTTGGCTTATGATTTATCATCTAGCTTTCTTGTATTTGGTGTTGTTCAACTCCTTGGAGGTCTAAGATGCATCCTTTGCCCTATAAGTCAAAAGCTTTTGTCTTTGAGTTTACTTGTTAAAAGAAACACTTAAAAATTAAAAAAACTCGTCTTTGATTTTCTGGTTGACTTGATGCGATAGTGTTAGGTTTGAAGTAACTGAATCTGACATCTATGCTTAAGGTTTGACAACAATGTCGTCAAAAGATTTGATACTTTAAAATCCATTGTTGGCAAAACCATTTGAAGAATTATTGCTGCTCATCCTGCAGCTTGTGCTGTCTATATTGTTAATTGTTGAATGTTGTTTTCACAGTGAGAGCAGAGGTTGAATGCCTGAAGCAATTCAAGCCAATGGTATCTGTTGGCCTCCAGCAGCTTGGCATGCAGTCTCAATTTATTAACAATGGAAGACACTTGATATGTCCTGTTCAAGAAAAGCGTGCTTTAATAGTATGTGCTGCTGCTCTGGTAACATTTCTTTGGGTACTGTTTGTGTAACTGCTAGCATTGCCCGGTTTAGATAATTTAATGCCCCTAATGATTTTAGTGGGTCAGTCTTGTTATGTCTTATATATTTATTTTGTGCGGTTTTTGCTGTGAGAAGCTTCAGAGCTTCAGAATGCTAGCAAGTCGCTGCTTATGGAATAAGTTATCATATTGGACTATGTCTCCTTCAGCATGCCAAGCAGGATTCTGCAGTCAGTAAATTGGAAACAACTGCACTCGTTAAAACAAGTACCCTGAACTCAAGTTGATTAGCCTCTCTACTTGCCACTCGTTTATAGATATGGATTGGTAAAATGCGGAAATATATCCTTGTTTGTTACTTGAAAAGTGGTAGGTTAATGCATTTCTTGTTA
Organism: Nicotiana obtusifolia; assembly: GCA_002018475.1. Classification (NCBI taxonomy): domain Eukaryota; kingdom Viridiplantae; phylum Streptophyta; class Magnoliopsida; order Solanales; family Solanaceae; genus Nicotiana; species Nicotiana obtusifolia. The sequence continues at coordinate 27,521 of MCJB01002510.1, read as the reverse complement.
CAGACAATTGGAAATAGGATCTACCAAACATTTAATCTAAGAAAAAAACAATGGGAATTAGGACCTCATCACTTATCTATATGGATGTTCTTGATGCTGCTGCTGCGATTACTACTGCTTGCATTTAGTTTTTGGTTTTCCATTTCCTGCATCATTCTAGTAACATTTATTGCCACTAGTACTCCCTGTTCAACCTTTCAATTTTGCATTTAATGCAGAATGCCAGATGTGCAACTCAAGGCCAGACGCAGACTCTTACAAGGGAAAATTCAACCATTACAGTTGCACCAGGTAATTTTTTCATGATCTTAACAAAAACTGGTGGAACAAAATGAACGGAAATAAAACAATCTATGTATCACCTTTTAGCTGTCTTCACTGTTAAGCTTATGGTTGGTTGTGTCTGCATTTCGTCCTGCTGTTTTAAAAAGCAGTGTTATTTAAAGTCATTGTTTCGTTGCTTAAAGCGATGCCAAGCAAAGAGTTATTGCGACTTTGAGGAGTGGATTTGATATTGGAATTATTTTCTGTTGGAGGCTGAATTTAATTAGGTACAATTGGATTATATACTACATGATACACGTATTGATTGGCATTTTTTAAATTTTCATTGCGCACTTTATTTCAAAGAAGCATGGGCTTCATCTCGCTTCCCTTTCTTATCAGAAAGGAACTTCTCGCTTTGTGCTGCAGGCCCATTGGACCTTATCACTTTTTGAGCCTTTTGCTTTTTGAAAAAACTGGTAGAAAGATCATAACATCAGTTTATCCCTTAACCAATCTTTTTCAGCAATTTTCAGTTTCAAATTTTTTTTTTCCAAATAGACCTTTGTGGTCCAGCCCTTTTCCGATCCCGCGCATAGCGGAAGCTTAGTACACCGGGCTGCCCTTTAATTTTATCCACCAAAAATGAGCAGCCATGCTTATATTCTGTATGAAGATCCTGTGCAAAGTATCATTTGATGTTGATATGTTTGGGTTGAATGCAGGGAAGGAGAAATCGCCTGATGTAGACGATGGTGGGGCTGGATTTACCCCTCGTCATGATGACGGGGGCGTGGGTGGGGGT
>MCJB01002510.1:13709-26355 GCA_002018475.1 Nicotiana obtusifolia | reverse complement strand
AGGCCATCATGGGGGTGGCGAAGGCCATTGGAAAGGTGGGTTCTTCCTTTTCATCTTTCTTGTCATCCTATGCTTCTTGAAGGATGAGGAGGAAGAAGGACCCTACGGTGACCAAAGAAGAAGAAAACTAGCGTATTCATAATCGGGGATTTGCAACTTGTCCGCCCTCACTATTCTCCAGCCATGGCTTCAAGCAATCTGTAATGGGATGATAATATTCCTTTGCATATGTATATTTTGAGTATAACATTACTTGTAGCCTCATTAGTTATAAAAATAGATTTGTGCAAAAAATAAATTTCCAAATAGAGTGGAGAGAAAAAATAAGAGGGGGATTTGTACAGGATTACTCTTAGAAACTAAATTAATTAACCTAATTCTACCCATACAAAATAATTTCCCTGACTTTACCCATCTAGCGTTTGATATATATATGTATACTATTTAATTATACTGTTGCAATACGCTCTTACAGTATATGGTGATACTGTTTCGGCATATGTATACTATTATAATATAGTGTTGCTGTATAATTGTATACTCTCAGTATATTGTGATACCGTTTCGTTACAGTAGTAGCAGTAAAACGCAGCTGTTGAGCAAACTCCATAGCTTCGTCTTCACCTCCATGGCTTCTTCTTCACCTCCGTAGATAGGTGTCGAGCAAAACGCAACTAGCTATCACTTTCACTTCCACGTGTCCATATTTGAAAAGGAAAGATACAACAAAATTACAAAGATTTGAGGGGCGGCCGCCTATGTATTTGGCCATCCAAAAAGTCAAAGGAAATCAAACTTAAGCTTCGACATAAGATATTTAAGATGCACCTCACTCATCATAAAAATCCATGCATTCCTAGACTTTTAAATGAACCACATATAGATACAAATACTGAGCAAAGTAAATTTTTGTAGATTCTCAAATGTGGCTTACTTTCTGGATTTACGTTGGCTTGTAGTCCGTGGCAAGATTGGAGGTAATTGTGTTGGACCTCATGGGTATATATTGTAATAAGTTTGGGGGCGGGTAATTAGTTTGGTCCAAATGGGAACTTTGTGTAGATTTCACAAAAAGAAAGCTTCGTTTTGATATTGGGGGTTTAACATAATTGTATGGGACAAAATCTACCCTAAAATATTTAGGGTAATATAGCATTAAGAGAAGAGTCAGCTGAGTTCGGTCAGGGAGCAACAAGATTCGTGGTCGAAATGTCAACAATGATCCAGGTTGAGCACTGCTGACAAGGCATTAACGTCTAATTTTTTAAATTGAATATTAAAGAGAACATTCTAGTGAATATTCTCTGCATTTTTACCGTTACGGTTGGTTAGAGAATTGTCTCAAATAAATAAGAAAAGAAGGAAGAGGGAGAATTCAATTGATAAGAACATTTTTCAGGAGAAGATTCGATCTCGCTTGTAAAAATACAAAAATTATCTTTTTATCAAGATTCTTGCCATATTATTCCGTACTTTTCCACCAAATCGAGAAGGATTTGAAGAAATCTTAGATTTATTTGTCATTTATCATTGTCAGAAGGAACATTCGTCCAATCCATCCTTTACTGGGTGAATCATTCCTCTTATTTACATAAATGCCATTTATTGTTATTTATTGCTAGTTACACCTCCATTATTGCTCATATGAACGTTTTGTGCATATCATTGTCAACGTTTCACTGGATCTGTCCCATCACACGCATGTTTTTAAGATTGGCATATAGGGTTATTATCTTCAACTAAATTTAACCCATTATTACGTAAATTTAATAATTTAGCCGTAAGTTACACTTTTTGGTCAAACAATTTGGCGCCGTCTGTGATGATTATCTAGTTAACTCTTTTAGTTTCTTCTAGATCTACAACTGACACTGTTCACTAACAAACAAACAAAACAAAACAAGAACAAGAACTCTTTTTCCTCTACATACATAGATCTAACATGGTAGGTAAAAGAGAAGAAAGAACGAGAATAATGAGTGACCTCCCAACCAACCTCATGAACTCCATGAGAGTTCTGAAGCAGTGGACGAGGACACAACGCCCTATACCTCCCCCAGGAGAGGTAGGTCACCCCCTCCCCACTTTAGCATCACAAAATCTCTTGGTAAGACAACCTCCACATCTGCGGTAGAGGAGGCACCACCAGCAATAAAGAAGCTCCTTGAGGTATGGCTAACTGATACGCTGATCGGTGTCCTCCATAAGCTCGTTCGGGATACGGCCACAAAAAATGCAAGAACTTGTTTTGTACCACCAGCAGACGAGCAACATGATCAACCTCCTCTTCCTGTCGCAACGATGGGTATCACTCCTAATATTGTTAGTAATGCAGGTGACGAGGTCCTCACGGCCAGTCTAAAAAGGATGGAGGAAATGAAAAATGAGAACAAGGTACTTCGGGATCAAATGAGAAAACACCAAGAAAGGGTCAATAAAATACCGGGCGCTTCTAAGCTCTTGCCGAAGAGGGATGCCAGTCGGTTCGTCGAGCAACTATACAATGACAGTGCTACCCCAATGCCATACTAAAGACCTTTAAAATGCTGCCCTATCTGAAAATATACGATGGTACAACCAACCCTAAAGATCATGTGACTCACTACGTCACCGCCGTGAAAGGCAATGACCTTGCTAAAGTACAAGTATCCTCCATTCTACAATTTGGCGAGAGCCTCACGGGAAGCCAATTGACCTGGTATTCACAACTGCCTGCACGTTCCATTGAAACCTTCAAGAAAATGGCCGATAAGTTCGTAACGGCCCATGAGGGGGCTAATACAGCCGAGGCAAGAGTAAAAGACATCTTTGCTATTAAACAGTCTCGGGGAGAGGGCTGAGGGACTTCTTCACCCGTTTTAACCGAGTAAGAATGACCTTGCCAAATGTATCGGAAGGAATGGCGGTAGCAGCTTTTCAAAATGGCTGAGCAAAAATGGTTCAAGCGCGATAAGAAAATAATTAAGTCGACTTATGAAGTATCCCGACTTGGGACGAAATACGTAATGCATATTGTGCCGATGTTCGAGCAGACGAGGATGACCTCAATGGGTCGACCCATCGACTGACCTTAGTGCAAGAAGAATCCAGAAAAGATCGAAGAATTAATATCAGAAGAGAACCCACGACCTCATGACCAAAAAGGGAACGACATCTCCCATATGTCAGAACCACCGCTGCATCCTCATCCCGCCAGGAAGAAGGCCTACCCCGAAAAAGAACAGGGACTCACCGGAACAAGAGAGGCATGCTCCCTTTACGATACGCTCACAATTTTTACGTGTCACCTACAGAGATAGTCTACGCCTTGGAGAAGCTCGGACCGAAGGTGAAGTTGCCACAAAAGTTGAGGTCGGATCCGAACACCAGAAAATCACATGCCCTTTGCGAGTTCCATCAAGAGCGAGGACACATAACCAAAGATTGCATCGCCCTAAGATAGGAGGTCGTAAACATGCTGTGATAGGGACACCTCAAAAAATTGCTGAGCGATCGGGGAAGGACCAACTTTGTCAAGGGACATGAGCAACATCAAGGGCCGCGGAAACCGCGCTCGCCATCCCGCACCATCCAAATGATCATCGGAGGAGGGGACGACGCTTCCATCAACAATGTGAAGTTCACCACAACCCACAAGCTCAAATGGTCGATCACCTACGAACGGTATGATGAACTCGAAGAAAGTATCTTCTTTGATAAATCAGAAACCAATGGTTTGGCTTTCCCTCACTATGATGCTCTTGATATCACTTTACGAATTTTAGATACCGACGTAAGACAGATTATGGAGAGGTGCATGTATTATCCATCCTCGAGTACTCACATAAATGAAACTCGAGGACAAGATAGTGCCACGCTACATCACGCTAACAGGCTTTAACAATGCAGTTGAGCGAACATCCGACGAGGTCAGACTCCCCGTCCTAGCGGGTGGCGTCACTCTCGAAACCACATCCACATCATGGACCAGGACACGTCATACATCGCCATAATAGGGCAACCATGGATACACACCATGAGAGCTATGCCCTCCAGCTTATAGCAAGCCATTAAATTCCAACTCCATGGGGAATATTCAGTATACGAGTTGGAGCAACGCATGTCCCAGGACTACTACCACATCGCCCTAGACTGTACGCCACCCAACAAATAAAAGATAAAGAAAGAGAGGCATAGTAATCAACAGGGTCGAGGTCGGTATGCGATGACACCGAGGAAGCCATCAAAGACCCCGATATGGTCGAGACTACAAGATCGACCATAGAGAACCTCAACCCCGTTCAATTAGACGGTAACGACCACAGCAAGAAAGCTTACATCGGCTGCAAACTTCAGGAACTGGGTAAGTTTCATAAATTTTTAATTGCTAACGCGGACTTGTTTTCTTTTAGACATGCAGATATGCTTGGTATCCCAAAGGAGATCGCCACGCACAAATTGAACGTCGATCCACTCTACCCCCCGGTGAGGCAGGTTTGACGTATGTTTAACTCCGCAATTAATGACGCAATACGCGAAGAAGTGAAAAATTTATTGGAAAATGGCTCCATCAGGGAGTCGAAGTACCCCTAATGGGTCGCCAACGTAGTCATGGTGAAAAAGAAGACGGCAAATGGCGGATGTGCGCAGATTTCACTAACCTGAACAAAGGTTGCCCCAATGATTTATTTCCATTACCCCATATCGACCAACTCATCGACGCAACAACTGGGCATGATCTACTAAGTTTCGTGGATGCCTACGAGGGCTGTAATCAGATCATCATAGAGGTAGAGGACCAGGTTAAAACCACCTTCAGCACCCAACCAGGGGACGTACTGCTACAGAGTCATGTCCTTCGGATTGAAAAATGCGAGGGCAACTTTGGTAACGAAGATATTCAAAGACCAACTCAGTAAAATGATGAAAGTCTACATACACGGCATGCTGGTCAAATCCAAAAGGAAAGAGGATCACATCGACCACTTGATAGAAGCCTTCGGCATACTCAGGCAATACGGAATGAAATTGAACCCCGACAAATATGCATTCGGCGTGGCTTTAGGAAAATTATTTGGTTTCCTAATGTCGCAGGGAGGTATTGAGGTCAATCCCAACCAAATCAAGGCCATCGAAGAGATACTAGAGCATTTGACCACCACAAAATAGGTCCAGAAGTTGATTGGTCGTATCGTCCCCCTTTCGAGATTCATTTCATAAACCTCCGATCGGTGCCATAAGTTCTTTAGCGTACTCAAAAAGGAGAATGGCCTCCAATGGACCCCTGAGTGAGTCCAAGCCCTGAAGGAGTTAAAGGTATACTTGTCATCGCATTGTTGCTTTCAAAACCAGAACCGAGACAACCCATCCTCGTCTATCTCGCCGTGTCCGAAGTAGTTGTGAGCGCAGTCCTGGTCCAAGAAATAGAGGTATGCAATCCCCTATCTATGACATTAGCAAAACACTAGTCCACGCCGAGACAAGATACCCTCATCTCAAAAAACTAGCTCTAGCCTTGGTCTTAGCTTCACGAAAGCTTATACCGTATCTCCAATGCCACCCCATCTCGGTCATCACGACTTTTACCTTAAGAAGCATTTTGCATAAACTCGAGCTATCGGGTAGGTTGGCCAAATGGGCTATCAAATTGAGTGAGCATGATATTACATATCAGTCGCGAACGGCGATAAAGTCATAGGTCTTTGCAGACTTCGCCGACGACTTCATGCAAGAATGATGCCCGAAGTCGAAAAGGAAGTCCACGTTTCTCCAAAACACAAAACCTCTAGTTCTAGTACACCGATGGCATGTCTAAGGCGTCAGGTTCTAGGCTGGGACTCGTATTTGAAGTCCCAACAGGCGAAGTGATTCGCCAGTCCATAAGATGCCTGCACATGACTAACAAAGAGGCCGAGTATGAGGCCGTAATTACAGGACTAAGACTGGCACTTAAATACGGGGTGAAGCCGCTAAAACTGATTGTGATTCTTAACTCGTGGTCAACCAAGTCACAAGGACTTTCCAAATCAAGGAGTAAAGGTTATAAAAGTACCAGACCGAAATCTGCAAGTTACTACCACAGTTCGACGGATCTCAACTCGACCAGATCCCCCGAGCACAGAACATCGAGGCGAACAACCTCGCCAAACTAGTCGCAGCCACCAAAAACATCATAATCGGAGAAAGAAATGTGGTCCACCTCCTCAACTCATCGATAGATCAAATCGAGGTAAGAACCATAAAGATGACTTGGGACTGGTGCAACTGTACTGTTACATATTTGCAGGATGGCATACTCCCTAACAATAAAAAAGAGGCCAAGAAACTGCGAATGCAAGCAGGCAGATACAACATCATTCACAACAACCTGTACAAGAAGACATATGGCGGGCCCTCTGGAAAAATGCTTAGGCCCAAATCAGGCGTCGTGCATCCTTGAAGAAGTACACGAAGGTTACTTTGCAGCTCACTCCGGCAATCGAGCTTTCGTCAGATGCCTTATACGGGCAGGGTATTACTGGCCCACCATGAAAAAGAAGGCCGCATATTTCGTAAAAAAATGCGAGCAATGCAAGAAGTATGCCCAATGATCACCAAGTAGGCGAACACCTACACTCAGTAACTTCCCCTTCACCGTTCATCAACTGGGGATGGACATTGTGAGCCCCCTCTCAATAGAATAAGGTAATGTACGATTTTCTTAGTTTTAGCAGACTATTTCTCTAAGTGGTTAGAAGCTTGAGCATTTGCCCAAATACGTGAGCAGGAAGTGATTGCCTTCATACAGAAAAACATCATATGCGTTTGGGTATCCCTAAAGAGATCAGTTGCGACAACATATCCCAGTTTGCGGGAAAAAAGGTCGCTGAGTTTTTCGAAAAATAGCACATCAAAAGAATACTCTCAATGTCGTACCAACCCGCGGGTCAACGGGCAAGCAAAATCCTCCAATAAGTCGATACTGAACATCATGAAGAAGAAACTCGAAGACGCCAAAGGATTGTGACCGAAAATATTACTAGAAGTACTCTGGGCCTACCGAACAACGCCAAACACGAGAATAGGAGAAACGCCATACTCATTAGCTATGAGACTGATGCAGTAATACCAGTCGAGGTCGGGGAGCCTAGCCTAAGGTACTTCCATGAAAGAAGACCCCGGAACGACGATAGCAGAAGGTAGGAGCTCGACGAAGGCGAGGAACGAAGAGAAATCACGTAAGAATGATCACCCAAAAGCAAGAAACAGAGCGCTATTATAACAAAAAGGCAAAGATCATGCCACTCAAAATCAGGGATTATGTGCTTAAAGCTAAAATACAAGCGAGCAAAATCCCACGGGAAGGCAAACTAGGAACGAATTGGGACGACCCCTACAAAATCACGGCAACAGCGAACAAAGGGTCATTCCAACTAGAAATGATGGAACAAAAGCGACTACCAAACAATTGGAATATTACACACCTAAAGTACTTCAACTACTAAAAGACGAAGCACCCCCATAGTCGTACTCTTTTTCCCTCACTTGAGTTTTGTCCCAATTGGGTTTCCTCAAGGAGGTTTTTAACGAGGCGATGAAGGGGACACTTCAAAATTGAAGTGTGCACAGACGAAGGCACTGGACGCTAATTTATTGCTCGACCTCTCAATACTTTTCCAGGTCGACCAATGAAGGGACTAGATAGACTGGGACTGAGACTGAAAGGCCAGACAGTGCCCAGACAATATGTAAATCTCTCCAAGTGGAACAAAGCATAAATACATGAAGTTTATTTATGTTCTCTCTAAGCATAGGTTACATTCGACCTCATTTGAATCAACACCTAATCGGCTCTCGGCCATAACTAAGCATAAGTTACATTTGACCTCGTTCAAATCAACACCTAATCGACCCTCGGCCATAACTAAGAATAGGTTACTTTCGATCTCGTTCAAATCAACACCTAATCCGGTCCACGCCTGCATCCTCCTCCTCGTCACCGACCTCCAGCATAGCAGGATCGTAACCACATGCGACCCGAGCTCCACTTGCCTTAACACGAGCATCCTCGAGGACGGCTTCTGAAATGGTTCCTGCCTTCGTCTAATCTATGAATATATATAGATGGGATTTGGCATGAATCCACTCCTCGTATAAATCTTGAGGAACATCAGGGAAGGTAGAAACGTGGGAAGAGGATGGTCGAGCCAATAGTTGTGCCTTCTCGGCCTCTAGAGTAGCGACTCGATCCCAAAGTCCAGAAGCCTCTTTCTATAATTATCCAATCCGTTCACCAAGCCGCTCTTCTCTAAGTCTTGCCGTCTCTAAGGCATTTTCTCACTCGGCTCGGAGAACACGGATGACGATCTCCAAAGCTTCCATCTTTCTCATAGCTCACAACCGAGCTAACTTCGCCTTCTCGAGATTCGCTGCCTTCTCAATGACCTCTCCCCTTAAGTCATCAGTTTTGAATTCATACTCCTCGAGCTCGGCACGCAACGAGAGGATCTGGGCTTGGTGATCGCCGCACTGGGCTTCGACCCCTCTACTAACCTCCAGTGCCCTCTCGAGCACACTACATTTTTTTATGACCTTCACCTACTCGTCATATTTTTCGTTCAGCTCGTCTTAGAGAACCCGAAAGTTTCCACCTTCTCCAAACCGCCTACATATCTCGCAATACTTACCGCGGTACTCGTGGTATTTTCTCTCCATCTTCAGAAAAATAGCTTTACGCCTCTCCTCTGTTCGGGTGCTTTCAATTTCCAAAATCACAGTCTGAAAGAAAGAGAAAATGAAAACAAAGAGTAAGAACGAAACAAACTTTGAACTCGACAAACAAAAATGAGGGGGAACGAAAATCTTACCCTAAGAGCGAGGCCGGCTATGCTCCTAGATAAGGTAGCATCCTTCAGCTTTTCGAGGGTTTTACCCTCTATATCAGAATAGAGGGGACAAAGAGAAGGGAACACGTCCTCCGTATCAACCAACAAATATGATCCATAGGGATCGCAATAGTCAACACGGAGCCCTCCAACCGCATTTCAAATCAGGTAAACCCCTCCCCCATCATCCCGACCTCGTCGGCATCCACATCAGAGCCCGTCTCGTAACCATCCTTACGCACTTTCCTTTTATGTCATCCATCGAAGAAGGATTCCCAGCTGGTCGCGAGACCGATGGCTCATCTTGCCGCAAGTTATCAGGGACTCTCGCCAACGACCCTTCAACTTTCATCATGGTTTCAGGAAAGAGACATACCCTCTGCAGCTTTAGTCGATGGTGGAACCACAGGCAATAACTCGGCCTCATCTTCAAGCTCTATTGTCGTCGTTTCTCGTATGATATAATCACCCATCACTAAACCCACCGCTCAGACAACTCCTTCACCGACATCCACCGATCTCCTCTTGCGGAGAGCCAAACTACCATCACTCGATGACGATTCCTCTTCCTCTTCCTTGTCCTCGTCTACCAGATGAAGCAAAGGAGAAGTCGAAAGCTCCGCCATTTATGTATCTGCAGGCACAGAAAAAGACGGTACGGAGCAGCAGTAGGTATGGTCGACGAACAAGAAGACCTGGTCGCAGCGGAAGAATGAACAGAGGCAGAAGACCGACCTGGCCTAACTGTGGTCACAACAAGAACAAACTCCAAAGAAGAAACGGCTTCCCTCTTGCGGAACGCAGGAGGAGGAGCCCTCAACCTCCTCGAAGACCCTCGAACTGAAAAAGAAAAATTTTCATCACCACCAATAATGAACCATAGCATGCAAGAAACCATGTGGTCAAAAGAGAACTAAAAATAATTGATGAACTCACCCGCCAAGGAAGAAGCAGGCCTGAACCTCTTGTGAAAGCCCGGCCACTCACGAATCCTTACCGTGTGAGGCAACATTCAGCTAACCTAGTCGGAAATGTCCTCGACCAAAGGAGGAGGCACGGTTTTGGCTGTACAAGAAACAGAGAATGTTAGAACCCACGACCAAAAACAAACAAATCAAGTACTTTTCACAGAAGACGAGTACTTATAAGCATGATTCCAGGCCTCAGGAAAGCCGTCCGAGTTGGCTACCATGTCCCCGGTTCTGACGAAGAAGTAGTTGAGCCAGAACTGACGATTCTCTTTATCGTCCATCTTCACCACCAAGCATTTACTTCCTCGGTGGTGAAGATGCAACATCGTCCCCCTATAAAAGCTAGGGGCGAAGAGATGCATCAGATGGCGGAGTGTGACCTCGACTCCAGCCAATTCGGCAAATTTTGAGAGCATCCTGATAAACTTATAAATGTACGGAGAGAATTGGCCGAGCAGACACCGTAATAGCTGCAAAATTCCTCCTCCGATAGGAGAAGAGGGAGAGTATAGCCGACCTGGAAAGGATACGCGTAAAAGGCGCAATATCCAAGGGGTGGATTTGCACCACGTTGGGTGCTGCTAGGATCAGATCGATGTGGGCAGGGATATTGAATTTTGCCCTCAGCTCGGTCAGATCGGCTGCTCTCATCGCTGATTCCAAGATTTCAGGTTCATCTTTGGCCGCCTTCGAAAAATCGGACCTTACTTTCTCACTACGAGGGTTTATTTCCTCCATCGTAGGAAAGTTCTCTTCCTCTATGGCGACAGAAACCCTATCAACATGAGGGGGTATAAGCACCGTACTTTTTCTGCTATCTGAAATTATTATCTTTAACTAGATATAATATTATTACAAAAATTTAATATTTTAGCCGAATTACACTTTTTGGTCAAACAATTATTACATCACAACAGGAGCAATATAATTTTTGTTCTGCTTTTTAGTGAAACAAGTAGCTGCGAAGTTCTGCTTTTCAGAATTTTGCTCTTTTTATCTGTTTGTTTAACCGTGAAGCACGGTAATTAGCCAGAGGACACGTATAACCATTTACTTTATTTTCCATCTGCAAGAATTTTGGGTTTTACTGTCAAATGTCAATAAATAGTGCTCCCACTGAAAACATTGGAAGTATGAATCAAGGAGAATTACATCAATCACCAATGTTGCCAATTTGCAAAATTTGTGAGGGACCATACAATTATTTCCATTATTTTCTTGACAAGCTATAATCTTTTTTGGCTTATATGATTTCATCAAATTAGAAAGAAAAGGTATGAAAAGAATAATACAATTCTGGTTATAACTTTTAAATTCAGATATCAATTGGTCATTTGATTTTCCAAGCGGTAGTGTACAAGGCATTCACGGGGTGGAAGGCATATACAAAATAAACTATCACTATATAAAAAATATACAAAATAGATTATCACTGTACAATTTATATACAATAGACTGTCACTATATAAAATATATACAATAGATTATCACTATACAAAATATATACTAAATAGACTGTCATTATACAATTTATGTGCAATAGATTGTGACTATATAAAATAGATTGTCACTATACAAAAAATATACTGAATAGATTGTCACTATACAAAATATATACAAAATACACTGTCATTATACAAAAATATACAAAATAGACAGTTCGGGCTATTAATATCATATGTTTGGGCCAGAGGGACATTTCGTGTCAGCGAAAAAAATATGGACTATTAAAATTTTGAGGGGCCATAAAGAGTCATTTTCTCAGTTGAAAATATATAATGAGACAATATACAAAAATTGAGGAAGATTGGAGGTGATTTGGACTAGTTTAGAGTCAAAATTCATAGTTGAAATTGAGTTTAAAAATTTCTCTGTGACACATGTATCTGACATGTGTCTTACACATAGATATACATAGATATACCACAAATGATACATAAATAATATCGGGGAGATACACATCTCAGCTTCTACAATGTTCATCTTCTACATCGAATTTGACTGATCACATTTCAATTCGACTACCTCAAATCTCCACCAAATCGTCCCAAAATTGAGATTCAAACTCCTTGAAATGTATCCAATCTAGTTTAACAATACTCTGTTTGAAAAGAATGCTAATTTCGAGAACTCAAAATTTTAAAAGTCAACCTTAGATGAGCCTCAATGGCGCAACCAATGGAGGGTTACAAAATAAGTTGTTACCATGATCACGTGGAGTTTTATAAAAAAAAAATGTATTACAATCTTTCATGCTCTTAATCTTGAGGCGATGAATCTTCTTTCATTGCATACTTTAATCACAAGTTGATCCTAATTGACTTGTATTTATATGCACATTCATTGATTGCTCAACTTCGTATGTGCTTTAGTTACTGTGAATGAAAACTTATGACTCAAAAGAAAATCTGTACCAATTAGAGTTTGAAGCTAGTTTTCTCCTGCAAGCTCAAAACGCACAATCTGTCTCCCCTGCTCCGATGATTAAGAATTTGATTTTCAATTTATTTTAAAATTAGATGCATTGAACAGTAATTTATTTTACAAACTACATCCTCATATTTTTCAGTGCGAATATTTTAGGTACGGGGGCAGCTAACGGAACAATGCAGATCTGGTTTCAAGTGGTTTTGTTCTTTTTCTGCCAATACGCGAGTGGGAAAGAGGGAAGAGGGAGAGGTAGACTAAAGTGAGGGAAAAGTATACAAATGGCTAATTGGGCTAATATTGGTATGACATTCTCCACTGATGTATAAGTACTTCTTTCTTCAGACATTTCCTTGAGCTGATTTGTTTTTGAATTGAATTCAAACCCAAAAAAAAAGGGGGGGG
>MCJB01002510.1:0-13645 GCA_002018475.1 Nicotiana obtusifolia | reverse complement strand
GGGGGGGGGGGCGGCATTGCTTCAATCAAATAACGAGTTTTCTGGTTAGAACTTTAAAAGAGGGAAAAGACGCAGCTAGGCAACAAGCAAGACCATCAAAAGAGGCATAAGGGAGTAGACAATGGCAAGATATACTAAAGCATATGACAATAAGTCAACAATATACCTACTCCTGACTACTGAATTCTCTTCCTGATAGCAGAATCATCTTTCAACCAAAATAATCTCACATATTTCACTAACTTACTAAGATCTAGAAATGAATGAGGAAATGTTTAAGATAGCTCCCCCAGGATCCTAATAAAGTTAATCACCTTCTGCTATAGTGGACATGGCAATGCTGATGATAAAACTTGCATTTTTCAGCTGTCTTCATTTGGTGCTCCAATCAAAAAACTAATTCTCAGGCTGCAAAATTGAACGATGACGGCTACTCGTTACTTTTTCCCTGACTATTCTTTTTCTTCGAGCCTTAGGATCAGATTGTTTCACCCTCAGGAGACTAGTCAGTTTGATCCCAAGAAGCCCAAGCTCGATAACAATGCCAATTCTAGGATGTGAACCTTTCTGAAGAAGGCTGATCAAGACCCTCGGTGGGTCGACTATAAGCCTTCAAAAGATAATCTGAATGGGCCAGTGGATCCACCTCTATACCAAGCCAAGCTAGTCTTGATGCCTCTCCTACTTGAACATTCAAGACCCTGCATACATTTAACTGATTATTAAGCAGGAAAATATCGAATAACCTCCAAATCTACAGACATTGTATCCTTTATCCACCAGTTCTTAGGATAACAGAAATACATTTCAATAATTAAGGCTAATCTAGTTCTACTGGACACTTAAATAGTGCAGACCGTGCAAACGTTAAGCACTATGGGAACATCAACAAATACTGCAAGTGCAAATCATAAACAGCAATGTCATTTTGGCAATTGCATTACTATTATTACATTAAAAGGGGAAAAGGGTCAAATTTGAGCCTGTACTATAAAAAGAATGAGCAACTTTGTACTCCGTTAAATTTTGGTCCAATATAATCCAACGTCGCACGTAAAAGTATCATTTTGTGCCTTGGCTTCCAACGCAGCACAACCTGGGGGGTAGTTTTTACCATACTTAAAAGCCCATAGCAAAAATATGCTTCAAAAATGGCTTTGAATATATGGTCAAGAGCAGCGTTGTAAATAGCGGCTCTACCTCTGTAGCGAGAGGCGACAGTGTAGCGAGATGCGACTGTAGAGTCGCTCTTTTTAAATATTAAAAAAAAAGGGCACAGACTAAAGAAAAAGGTCGCGATTAGGGCTTTGAGCTCTCAGAAGTTTCTTTCTTCTTCAACCTCCGAACAAGAGAGCAGCCAAGTCGACCCAAGGAGATTTCGACCCAGCCAGCCATCTTCTTCATATGAAAGCTTCAAGTTTCTTCCATCTTCGATCAACCCAGCCCAGGTATGCTTCTCTTCTTCCTCGAGTTTCCGTACTTTCTTCTTCTTCTTTCTTCCTTCTCCTTTCCTCTTTTCTTCTTTCTAAATTTTTTGCTCTGTTTTTTGTCGAGCAACAGTGCAGCCAAACAACATAAACAGAGTCTGTTTTTGCGCTCTGTTTTTCGAGCAAGCAGCAGAGGCAGAGCAGAGGCTCTTTCTTTTTTTCTTCCCTTCCTCTTTCTTCTTCTCTTATTATTATTTTTTTTTTTGGCTCTGTTTCGAGCAAGCAGCAAAGGCAGAGCAGAGGCAGTAGAGTCTCTTTTTCGGCTCTGTTTTTTCAGTTACAGACTTATAGTCTTATAGAGTAGAATTAATTGCATATTGACTTAATAATTTTTTCTACAAAACAGCATCGAAATGGCGTCAAACCGATAGTAATAAAAGAAATGATATAGCTTGGAATTATGCTATACACGGATCATCAAGTTCCGCAATAAAATGTGTGTTTAATTAAAAACATATTACGGTGGAATAACTTGTCACAAGCAACATTTGATAGGTGGATTCAAAAATATAGTACAATGTCCTCTTTGTCCGTCCGAGGTAAGGGAGGAAGTAAAAGCATTTGTTGAATTGATATATTTATTAATTGATGTTGCTTGTTTTAGACTTTTAGTTTATGAATCTACTATGACTATCTATTGAGTTTTTAATTTTCGAATTGATATATTTATTAATATATTATTGCTATTGAGTTTTTAGTTAAATATATAATATTTTATTTTCTTGTATAAATTGTCGCTTCACATAAAAAAGAAGAGCGCTTCGCTGCGCGCCTCTCGCCTCAGTGAAGCGGGCCGGCGTCGTTATTTGTTGTCACACGCTATCCAAAACACTGGTCAAGAGGAAACCGGGCTATGGAAGGAGGTTATTGATGCTATATAGGGCGTACAAAATCACCCGTATGCTAAAAATATAACATCACCTTATGGTGTAGGGCCTTGGAAACGCACCAGCAGAGTTTAAACAACAACTACACGCTTCAGTGCCAAACAATTTGGGGTCGGCTATATGAATTCCCACTACCATATTTCTCCATTTAAGCCCAACTCATATCATCATCATACCAAATAAAAGAACGTGATGCACAAGTTTAATACGTATAATAATCAAAGAAAAGCAACTGAACCAAATCAAGGTGATTGGCTTAATGTGTCTAAGAGTTATACTGAAGGCTTGCTTCATCCACATTCTGAAATTTTGAGAAAGCCATAAGGCCTCCATGGCCGAAACAAGCTCTCCTCAGCTTCAAGCTGCGGGAGAGTTAACCGAAAACCCAACTTATGCAACCCGATTACATGCTAAACCATATACCCACCCACTAGCCAAAAACGAATTTGAAACGGATTGAAAGTCTCCATGGTGAGCCAACAACTAAATTTACTGCAGAAAAACTTGATGCTTTTTCGATGAAATGCTTTTTCGGTGCAAGAGGGATTACACCAAGCAATTGTTATGAAGTTTTCTCCTGGAAACCTGATTTACATGTGCTTCGCAAGTTGATTCCAGTGCAATTGGGCATTAAGGGATAGTGCAATATCGGACAATTTGAATTCCACCACCTCTTGCTAAGGTTTGATCTTTATGATGATTATGTTCAAGTTTTGTCAAGATCCTTTAGATATATTCATGTGAATGGGGAGCACATCGATTAGATTATTTTCGTGGACTCTACTCTTTAATCCGAAGGAGGAGACTTCAAGAGCATCGGTGTGGATTTCGTTTCCCGATCTGCCACGAAATTTGTTTGCCAAGAAAGCACTGTTATCGCCTTTGCTGCAGGTAAACCATTAGCTGTAGATAAAACTACTCCAGAAAGCTCAGGGCCAAGAACAGCAACGGTTAAGGTAAGGTAATTCTCGATCTTCTTGAAAAGCGACAAAAGCAGATTAGGTTACTTCATGTGGATGAGAAATCTGGGAAAACTATTGAATATTACCAAGAGACTGTTTACGATAACCTTCCAAAGTACTGCAACTATTGTAAACGACTAAGACATGAGGAAAATAATTGTCATTTGATCTTAAAGAAATCTAACGACAATGATCAAGAGATTCTATGATGGTCGACAACATTGATGAATTACAGTTGGAAAAGTTTCCAGGTGATTTACAAAATATGTTGAATGAAAAGAGGAGGTAACTGGTGGGTTTAATAAAGAGAAACATATCGATGACAATCCTACTGAGCAGTAACAAAGTTCTCTGGAGGCTGGACATACAAATAATATGGATTTAGCATTGGTTCCCAGCTCTTCGAAAGTTCAGAATTTGCAGAAAGAGCTTTCAAGTAGCTGCAGTTGAGGCCTCAAAATCTGGGAACAGTCAGGTTTTATCTAGTCCTTGGCGTGAAACTAGTAAGGATGGATCAAAAAGGCATTGTAATGATGAACAAGAAAATAATTTTGTGCAGCAAGTTGAAAACTCAAGCAGTGTTGACACTATCTAAAGACTTGGGCAAGGGTGTGGAGACAAATAATGAGGAAGGTTGGACTGCTGCTGTATCACGGAAAAAAACTGCAGGAGTTTTATTGGCTCTCCAACTCGCATTAATATGCAGCAAACAGTGGATATGCCAAGTGATCGTGCTACGGACTTTGTTGGTCCAAATTCTTATGATGTTTTGATGGCACCTCCTGGTGATGACAATGTTTCTGGTGGGAATACAGAGCTTCAGGTGGTGCATGGTGTAGCTGGGCAGCGAACAAATGATGAAAATAATAAGGGAGCAGCTGTTATTGGAGATCTGTGCAGTTTCAAACTTTAGGAGAGGCACACCAGGATTTTGAAGGTGTGGTTGAGGTTAATAACAAGTTGGCCTTGGCTATGGCTAATGATATTTCTACATCTCAGTCATATTCAATTATTAATGTTAACTTGCAATCTATTGGACGCCAAATACTGGAGAGTTTGAGTCCACTTCAAGCTTAGAATGGTGCTTTGGTGCCAACTGATATTACGCCCGAGAAGATGAGACCAGATACAGGTGCAAATGTTCAAGATTATGTTGGCTCGAATTCATTGGTACAGGAGGTCCCTTCTCAGACGGGAGACATCTCCCCGGACAATAATGATGCTCAATCTATGCTCTCCTCAGCTGCTAATAAGCCCATGTGTCGGGGTACAGATTGCGCAAGGTTACGAGGTTGGTACAAAAGAACAGGATAAACATTTAAACAAGCAGCAAGGAGTTGATCAAACATAACCTAGCTGGGCATTGATGAAGAAGATGAACAGGAAGCTACAATATTGACAATATTGCTAACCAAAGTGCTGCACACTCCATAGATAGGAACTTTGGCTTCTCCAAATTCTGGCATGAAGAGCAAGTTTAATCTGAATGCACCAGAAGACAATATGGAAGTACACACGACTCAAGCTACTGCAAAAGAAAAGGAAATTACTTTGGCACAGCAGGGTCAAAGTGCTTCGGTAGTAAACTGAATCGCAATGCTCCTGTTCTCCAAATGGGGCTGTAACTTTGGGTGATCAATTGGCATTACAACATGCCAAGGAACCTCATTGTAGTAGCTCAAAATCTGGACAGTGTCTGGTGTTAACAGGCACTGGAACAATAGCTCATGGGCAAGGTTTGATGGTAACAGGAACAAACTCAAGTGCTTCAAAATTTAAGCTGGCTAATAGAGATCTTCTTAATGCTTTAGTCTCTCATGATGTGGAAAAATTGAAGGCTCTTGATGAGCCGGTATTACAAATACCTTAGCCATTACATCCAAGTCTATCGGTGGAGTGGAAAAGATATAGGAACCGGGTGCTTTAGTGTCAGGACATAGTACAACCGAAACAATTGGTGTATGTTACATATATCTATGAGGAAGGAGGAGAAGATGACATGTTGGATACTTGCTTTGCAAATGTAGCTAGGGATGGAGATCTTTCACCTCGACTACAAAGGAGTTGAGCAAACAAAGGCATAAAGAAGAACTCTCATGGACGGCAGCATAGTTGGGATCGAAAGGTGATTGAGGAGGTTACTATTCGGTATCTTCCAATGAGAATTGCAAAGCAAAAGGTGGCAGCTTCTACCCCTTCAACAAGATCAACTAGATCAAAGAAAAATTAGTAAAATTTCAAGATATTTTGGGAAGGTTGGAGGAAAAAGACAAGGGAAGCCTTAGCGTAACTGGTAAAGTTGTTGCCATGTGACCAGGAGGTCACGGGTTCGAACCGTGGAAACAGCATGTTACATAAATTAAGGGTAAGAGTGCGTACAAGACTCTTGTAGTCCGACCCTTTCCCGGACCCCAAACATAGCGGGAGCACCGGGCTGCCCTTTTTGGAGGAAAAAGAAGAGGTACATAATCAAATTGCTACTAGGCTACAAGTTTTCGAAGATGTCAAAAGTTCAAAGAAGAAGGGGCTTGGCTCAATTCTCTTTCTAGTTTTATTTTATCACTTTATTAGTGTCATCACATCACATGTAATATCATCACAAAGTGTGTTATATACTTTGTGATGATCATAGACTACTTGGTTCTTTCTAGTTCCTACTTTGTACATGCTTGCTAGTAATAGAGGCAGTTCATACCTCATAGAATTGTAAGATCGAGCTCAGTAGTTGTCGCTTATCCACTTTTGCCCTAGGGAGTTCACCTGAGTTGGCTTTGAGGTGCATGCCAAGGCCTTTGGATACTACACTACTGGAGCTTTTACTCCCCTTACTTATACTTTCCTTTTGCGGTTTTTTGTATTAATAAAATAAGGAACTAAACACTCTGCTTAGTAGTATATTCGCCTAAAAATACAAATCAAGGTCCTATCATGACTAAAGCTATTCGTAACTAAATGCATCAGCAGAGTTTGGAATGATCTTTTTTATTTTTTTCCAGAACATATCTTTTAAAGTTGGCAATGGTGCACATATCAAGTTTTGGAAAGATAAACGACTTGGAACTCCCCCTGGTGGAAACATTCACTAGCCTCTGGGCTCTCCTGATAGAACATAGACTCTGCCATCTCCAAAAACAGAGAACATACTCCTGGAACCCACAATTCAGAAGAAACCTCCAGAACTGGGAACTGAATGACCTGCTAACTCTCTTGAGTGCTCTTGAAGAATAGAACATTGATGATCAACAGGCAGATAGAAAAATATGGGACAATAATAAAGCAAGTATACAGTTAAGGATGGCTACGACCAATTCTGCGCTGAATGATATGCTAGTAGATTGGCCATGAAAGCACATTTGTAGGACAAAATTACCATTTAAGGTGGCCAGCTTTCACCCAGACAGCACTTAAAGGGGCATGTCTCACCCAAGACAACCTATGCAGAAGAAACATTATACTAGTAAACAGATGTTATAAACTATCTGACTTGTGGAGCCTTTGTCATGCCTCATATTCTTAGGTCTTACTTATTTGCACTTAATGACTAAGTTGCTCCAACACTGCAGTTTATGTGCCGCACCTGTGTCAAAACGACATTAGTATGGGTGTGGATATGGGATCCGTACCCAATATATTCAAATAATTTTGGGTACTTTGACCACGACGGACATAAAGATTCAAAAAGATGGAATACAATTTGATTCCCGAAATCAGAACCAAAACTAGGGTAATTTGAAGAAAATAGTATACCTTATCTAGGAATTCAATCTTTTACTTATCTACAACTTAATAAAAAAGAAATAATACTTTACAAGCTATACATACGTATTCCACAAAATTTCTCATCATTTAGAAATATTTTTGTATTTATTTTTTGAATTATTTTTAATCGGATCCTCGTACATGTATCATACTAGGATCCGTATCCCCGAATCTTAGAATTTACATCTCGAAGGATCCGACCTCTAAAATCCGCACCTATGTCGGATACCCGCACCTGTGTCCGAGCAACTTAGCTTAATGGAAGTCTAGACCTCAATGGTTCATACCTTACACCATTAAGTACATTTATTTTTAGTTAAATTTAGTCACTTAATGGGTTACAAATCTTTTATTAAAATTTTGAACAAAGTCTTAATATCATTAAGAGGTTATTCAAAATGTTTTGTGAATATGACTTTTCGCCACCACTCTGTCCAGAACAGTCACCACCGCCACTGCAGCCAACCACTAGCATCACCAACCACCACATCAGTTACTACCACGCCAACCACTTCTACTCCACTATAACTATAACCACTGCCAACCACCATTACTGCCGCCGTTACTTCCATTTCGCCACCACTATTGGCCAAGAGCACCACCATCACTACTACCACCTCACCCAACCACTACTACCAGCCACCTCTATCATCACAACTGCCACCGTTGCCAACCACCAAACATTCCACCACCGCCACCTACTAACATCAACCAATTCCACCATCACAACCACCAACACCATTGCACCAATCACTACCACACCAACCACCCTTATCACCACCATCACCACCACCACCAAACACAACTACCAATAATCTCCACATCATTGTCGAACATAAAATATTCATTTATAACTTCAAAAGTCTTAATTTTCTTATCAAATAATGATTTTATTCATTAAATTTATATTTGTCTAATATTTTATTACATTATTCTGATTATTCTTATATTTAATTACTTTTTTATCTGAATTGTATATTATTATGTTTAAATATAAATAAGTTATACACATTCAAATATTGAAAAAACAAACAATTTTAATCACATTTGAAAGCAACACTTAAATTGGAATGGATGGAATATATCGTTTCAGCTTAGCATATTCTTATGTATTGGAGCTAACTCTCTCTCCTCCTTTTGTAACCATTGCATCATCTCAATCCTGTTAATTATATTATCTTGCTTCATAAACAAAAGAAAAATTTAACCGTTCAAAAGTTGAGGAATAAATTAGAAAGAATGGATGGAGTATATCTTTTTAGCTGGGTTTACCTCGCCCCTATAAATAATGCTAATCTTTGTTTTGGGTTTATCGTTCCTTCATCTTAGCATATTCCCGTGTATTGGAGCTAACTCTCTCCTACTTTTATAACTATTGCATCTTCTCAATCCTGTTAATGAAATCTTCTTCATAAAATAAAAATAAAAATTAACTGTTCAAAAGTTGAGGGATAAATTTGGACATTTTTTCCCGAAGAATTGGACATCTGGAGTCCGCCTATTTCACACCAGAGCTCCTTTAATGACAACGAAAAACATGAGACGATATGCTAACAGCAATTGAATCAACAGATCAAAAGTTTAACAAGAACAAAATTAAGCAATTTCGAATAGTGCAAGGGCAAATTTGAGCAATCAAGATAAATTGCTTCTACATGGCTCATACTCCTAGGTTTTCTCCTCATAAGATTATATCATTTTTGTGTCAATATTGCACGAAGAATCTTGCTATCTCTAAGCTCCATATGCTTACACATACTACCAAAACGTGAATTCTCTCTGGTAAATTGAAGTTTGCACTTGTAGAAAAAAGGAAAAAAATTAAGTCTTGCATCTACTACCACCATATATTATAGACGGTATACCTCAAGGCAGAACTGCTGAAGAAAAGAGTCATTCCAATAATACCAAAGTAGTTCTGTCAAGTCCACACAAGAGCTAATAACGCATGTTTGTGTAAAGGCCAAGAAAGGCACCATAACCAAG
Organism: Nicotiana obtusifolia; assembly: GCA_002018475.1. Taxonomy (NCBI): domain Eukaryota; kingdom Viridiplantae; phylum Streptophyta; class Magnoliopsida; order Solanales; family Solanaceae; genus Nicotiana; species Nicotiana obtusifolia. The sequence goes on along the minus strand of MCJB01002510.1, from coordinate 4,564 downwards.
TGCATTATTGATCACGCTTGGGGCGGTCACCGACAACCTAGCAAAACAGCAGTAGTAAAAAAAGATTTTACCACGAACATAAGGTGTCCACAATTGTATTTTAACTTTATAAAAATAACTAAATGGGAAATTAAATTACACGAGGAAATATCATAATGGTTTGTATGTTTAGGGGCAAGTCTGAAATAGTCCCCAAAAATATACCCCTAACAATTTTGGTCCCTTCAAGTTTGCCAAAAGTAAGCATCTTTGGTATCCATCAAATATTTAACATAAGTTTGTCAAAAGTGAGCATTTTTGGTATCCATCAATTATTTCACATACTTTGGTCGTTAGATTTAACAGGAAGTGTTAAAATCAAAATTAAAAGGAACCCGTACATGAAGGTATACTTTATTAGCTTCTACTATTTTGATCTATTTATGTTGTTGGGAGCAGCTTTGAGGTGCTATATTTACTATTTTTGGTCTATTCCCGGTGTTTACAATTTGTAGTGCTGCAGTTGATCATCTTTGACGGACTTTCCTAGTGTTTCTAGCTAATATTTTTTCTTTTGAAGTTCTTGTTAAATCTAACCGTCAGAGTAAGTTAAATATTTGATAACGATAAAAAATGCTAATTTTTGGCAAACTTAAGGAACCAAAACTGATCAGGAGTAGGAGTATATTTCAGGGACTATTTTAGACCTAACCTTAACCATAAGGGACCATTTCTATCATTTTCTCTAAATTTCTACCTTCCCTCCTTTTTAGTGGCAAGAAATTTCCATAGAGACCCTTGGACAGCTCCTACAGTGAGTCCAACCATACACAGTTCCACAGCCTTGTAGAAAAAGGAATGAATCCTCTACTGCAAGTCAAATTTTCTTAGTGGATAACTCTTCTCGAAGATATTGTTTGGAAGAATTTGTAACCTATGTCGCCGATAAAAGTAGAATTTGTTTCCAAATGAGTAACAAGAAGCAAGCGACCAAACGACAATAACATTGCAAGACATGACAGTAAGCACATTAAGAAGGGCAAGATCTCACTCCTGCTTGATCCTGGATCAAAATAAAGAGTAAACATGTAAGTTTGTTTACTATACTGCATGAGCAATTTAATGAACTTTATTTCCTTGAACTGAATAAAATATACCTTTCCTTACGGTTTTTGATCTCCTACAAACCTGAGCAACCAATTGTAATGGCCTGCTCTAGAAGCAGCTTGTACAAAAATGTTGGATCTGCAACCATCCTTTGTCAAAGATTCATAGAAAATCAGGCAACTAAAAGCATCATTCACAATCAGCACAAAAACTTTGAATGGTCAAGATTTACTGATACAACAATAATCAAGGACACGAAAATTATATTGCACAATTGTACACCGGTTTCGGGTTTCACAATTATCAGAGGATTGCATAATTATGTTACCAAAAAAAAAAAAATTGGAGCGCTGATCATATTCTGTTTGCCATTAATGATTGGTTGCTCTTCTGGAGAATCATAAAAATTTCCAGAAATTCTTTACCTTGTGTATACTCCTTTTATAAGGGATTTTTCTATTTTGTCAATAAGACCATTTAACTTATCAGGAACAAAAAGGGTTCAGGTTCACGAGCATATATAAGAGAATTAAGAGGAAAATCAATAGCTCCCTTTAGCCGATGATTTCTTCATCAACAAAGAGAATTAAGAGAAAAGTACGACAACATAGGCTACAGATATAAAAAGCATGTCTAGTAGAAAGTCTTCTGCCCGGCACTTTTTCCCTCGCCGAGTGTTTTGAGTATTGCAGTAGTGTTGTACTTACCTGCGAATAAATGCCCTTATAATACTTTAAGAAATGACCCGTAAATAAATATATACACATATCTCCCGTCACCGTCATCAAAGTAATCACTGCCTCCACCACCACCAACAAGATTGACATTGTTTCCCATATTTCCACCTCCTCCATCAGTCGAAAGCTATGATTTTGCACAACATTAGCCAGTTCTCTTAATACCCAAGAGTTGCCAGATTGTACCAGTGGGTCTACCATGAAAACTCAAGTTCAGGTAAAACACAGCGCGAGATTCTTAAACATAGATGGAATTATCTGTCATTATGAAAAGCAAGCACATCCCGAAATTTCACACCATCTAGGTTGATCAAGGCAAATCAACTTTATTTTTCTCCACTCGCCTTTTCCATTTCATTGAGAAAGAGAGAACCAAAATAGCAAAGAAAGCACATAAGACACATCTAGGATCCAGTAATCAACTTCAGATTAAACAATTCTGGACACAAATGGTCACTTATATCCTATCAATCTTCATTATTTGCCCATAAAGAAATGGCAAGTGGAGAATACAACAACAGTTTCAGTTACATTCGCAGAAGCCATCTACACATTACAATGGTCACTTATATCTTTTTAACCCTTCGTGTCGTATTTCTGAACTGGATCTATCTTAACTACATCCNTGGATCTATCTTAATTACATCCGCCATGAAAATTTAATTCAATTTTAAAAGGTAAGGTATAAAAAATAATTAGCATACAACAACACAACAGAAGTAAGTTAACCTAACTAGTTGGAGTCAGCATATGAATCCATTTATTGGGCATGTAATTACCATAACAATATGCAGAAAACTTACAGTTACAACATAGCAAAAAAATGGTAGTTCAATCAATCAAATTAAGACACAAATATTTGCTATCTTTAGTGAAGATCACTAATTGAAATTACATCACATGTTTAAAACCACACGTTCAAGGAGTATTTTCGGTAATAAAGCACAAACCTGCGGCTCAGGGCTAGAATTCGTCTGTGTCTGGGTCAAATCAAGTTTCGAGATTTCTAACGTATCTGCACCAAGAGCGCCGTAGTTTTCCCCTTTCATTATCACAGATGACCGAGAATCAATTGACGCCTTGATAACGTTAGTTTTTGACGGAAAAACTCGCCCAACGGCCGGCAATAAATGTTGTGACGCCTTAGTTTTTAACGGAAGAGCTCGCCATAAAAGTTGTGACGCCTTAGTTTTTAACGGAAAAGCTCGCCGCCGTACGGCCGGCAATGGCGAAAAAGGTTTGGAGGAGGTACTGATATGTACAGGCATGGATGATTTGAAAGACAGAGTGAGACATTATTTTGTTTTTGAGTTTTAGAATGAACGAACGTAATAAGCTGAAGCAATTTGGCGACTTTGGACTGTATATTTTTTTTTAGCCCTTATTTATGTTCTGAATGGTCTGTCTCTAAATAACTCTTATGTTAGTGGATCTCCCAAATGGTATAAAGGATATTATAAAGCCATTTAAGATCATTAAATGAGAAAACGGGTAACAATTTGTTAGTCATAACTCACGACCATTACTTAAAAGCTAAAATTCAGAAGAAATAGTCATAAAAATTTCAAAAATAAGGAATAAAGGCTTTCATAAATTTAATCGTATAAAAAGTTTCAATACTGATATGTATGAATGTTGAAGAGAAAAATATTATAATACCACAAATGTAAAATATTATTAGAGAAAAGTTAATTGTTGTTGTCACGACCCAAAATCTGATGAGTCGTGATGACATCTAACCTGACCCGTTAGGTAAGCCAATTAACTACAATCCAATTTAATTAGGTTATCGATAAAAATAAATGATAAAATAACTTAACCTTTTTACTTTTTGCAACGAGTGGTAGTACAAATCATGAATTTCTAAGATTTAGAATTTGCAAAGCTGATATGAAATAAAATACATCATCTGTTTGAAATACACATGAACAGATTAATAATTCTAAAGCTACCAAGAACAAAAGTCACTATGACCGGATTGCGAAAACATCTTCAATGTCAGCTCCCTCCATACACCGCAATATCAACATCCAAAATCTGCACACAAGGTGCAAAAGTGTTAGTATGAGTACAACCGACCCTATGTACTCAGTAAGTATTTTGTCTAACTTCGTCGAAGTAGTGACGGGGACTTTTAAGTAAAATGATACTCAACTATTATAACTCGTGCAATATACTAACAATAGAAAAAAATTATAGAACATAATAGATAAGGGTACAATGAAACAACTATGCAAGGCAGAAAAAGATTTCTAGGAGAAATCACAATAGTAAATTTATAATTTTTCTGGTGTGAGAAATATATTCAAAATATCACATCGGATGGTACGGTAATATATATATATATATATATATATTCAAATCAATTAGCACGGCAACACCCTTCGTGCATTTATCTCTTTCGTCACCGAGCATACATATAACAGTACCGACTAGGTGGGAGAAATGCCAATAACAATAAAAAAATAAAGTGGGAGGCACAGGGGAAGCAACAACAAACAAAACAGTATATATGGACCACGGAAACAGGCCGGGAAAAAGGGGCATAGAAATTATGACAGCAATTAGGAAGGATAAATTTCACTAAGTAGCATGGTAGAAGGCTTAGATGCAAATATAACAAACAAGAAGAAAATCATAATATTTGCAAGTTAAACAGATAGAAGGCATGGATAACATAGAAACACTTCGGGTTGAGGACACCGAAAGAACAACGACTACAGGTCACATAGAAAACATAG
>MCJB01002509.1:0-11938 GCA_002018475.1 Nicotiana obtusifolia | reverse complement strand
TGTTTCACGAGGCTTGTGGGATTCAAGTGTTCGTGGTTGTTTTGCAAAGCTTGTGTGATCAAGTCTTTGTGTTGTAACGGTTTGTTAAGCACCCGTAAGCTTGACGAAGATAGTGAAATACTCAAGTGTGATCTTGAGGAGTGGACTAGCTACAAGTTGTAGTGAACCACTATATATCGGGTGTACGCTTTCTTTTTACATTCCGCAATTTAATTCTCGCAATCTTATTTTCGCACTTATAATTTCAATTATATATCTTGTTTGCGAAAATTTGCAATTATTCCTTAAAACGCTATTCACCCCCCCTCTAGCGTTGTGCATATATTCTAACAATTGGTATCAGAGCCTAATTCTCTTTAATCCTTAACCGGTTGAGAAACGATCAAATGGCTGCTTTTAGAAATGTGTATGCAGGGCTGAGTGAAGGACAGTCCACATCGAGACCTCCTCTCTTCGATGGGACAAACTACACTTACTGGAAGGAACGTATGAAAATATACGTGCAATCAGTTGATTACAGAATTTGGCTGATCATAGAAAGAGGTGAAGGAATCATCACTAAAAAGGAAGGTGAACTTATAGTTCTGAAACCTGAAAGCGAGTACACAGATGAAGACTTCAAAAGGCTAGAAGCTTATGCCAGGGCCAAAAATATGCTATATTGTGCAGTAAATCCGGATGATTACCAGAAAATCTCAAGATGCAAAATTGCAAAAGAGATGTGGGACAAACTCGAAATCACCTATGAAGGTACGCCTCAAGTTCGAAAATCTAAAATAGATCTTCTAACCCATGAATATGAATTATTCAGGATGAAGGATGATGAGAACATTGAGAAAACCTTTGAACGGTTTTCAAGAGCATCGCGGGCCTCGTTCTCAGGGTAACTCATTTCCTTCCTCTCTCTCTCTCTCTCTCTCTCTCTCTCTCTCTCTCTCTCTCACTTTGTCTTGCTCTCGAATCTTACCTTACTTACTCTTTTTTTCTTTTATGTGCATGCCTTTATCCTGGAGATTGAGAGTGTGCGGAGAAAGAAGAGGCGAAAGGAGGTCTATTATAAAATGCGGACGAAGTATGAAAAGTTCTGAGGGCGGTATAGAGAGGCTGAGATGAGGCTTCATGAGGGGAGTGGGGGTATGTGTGTGTGATGTGACTGCCCTGAAGGAGGAGCTGAAAGAAAGATGAAGAGTTGCTCACATCCGTGGAGCGCCTCAATGCCCGTGAAGGGGCGTTGAGCTGATCATGGGCGTAGAAGCTCAGTGCCGCGACCTCCAGAGTTGGGCTGACCAATTGCAAGGTCAGTTGAATGAGCGCTAGTTGTAAGGGGACGGGCTCAGGGAGGAGGTAGTTGGTAAGTAGCAGCTGATCGAGGAGGCGGAATCCTCCTAGAGACAAGCTCGAAGAAGGGCCACCTCTTGTTGAGTTGGCGAATAGAAGTCTCCATGCTGACCAGGATAATGTTCGATCGACAGTTGATGCTAAAGAGGCTCGGCTCGAGGAGAGCATTGGCGAGTTAGAGAGAGAGAATGCCGAGCTTCACCAGTGGATCTCTGTTGCGGAGGGCGATAATGTTAGGTTACTCGAACTGCCCTTTACCTCTCATTCCTCTGACTCCGGCCATTCCACAAGAGTAGTACAAGGAGTGGATCCTTGCTGAGGTTCGAGTAGAAGTGTTCTCAGAGTTGAGCCAGACGGGCTTTGTCTATGAGACGGCTTTGGAGGAGGCTTGAGTTAAAGCTCGTGACACTCGGTTGGCCTGCGGTTACGACCCCGATACACCTCAGCCTAATGCAAAGAACGATGATGAAGAAGGCCTCCCTGAGCTTAAAGAAAGCGCCTGGTGTGACTCTGCTTACAGCCGAGGCGAGGGTGAAGAGGGCGGTGGAGACCAAGGCGATGATGGTCACTAGACATTCCGCCTTTGTTTTATTTAGCTTTTTGTACTCTTTTCTTCTTCTTCTTTTTTTTTTTGTTGTTGGCGTTTTCGTGCGCCCTTATAAAGACTCTTATTTAAATATCAAAGTTGGCTTAATTTTTATACTTATCTTCCTGTCTTTGTATATTTTTTTTTGTTGTGGTTGTGTGCTTTTCTTCCTCACTTCTTCCCTTTGTTGTTGCCCTCTGGGTTGTGATGGTCGCGGGGCTGGGGAGTTCTACTCAATCGGGTTGAGTGGATGGCTTTTGTGTAAGTGTAGAGTGTCCATGGGCCGAAGGGTTTCGTTCGGGCTGGTCGAACGTATGTCTTCATAGTTAAGACGTGACCAAGGGCCGAGAGGTTTTGTTCGAGCTGGCCGAACGTATCTCTTAATTGAGATGTGGCCAAGGGCCGAGAAGTCTTGTTCGAACTGGTCGAACGTATGTCTTCATAGTTAAGACATGGCCGAGGACCGAGAGGTTTTGTTCGAGTTGGTCGAGCGTACCTCTTATTTCAGAGACTTAGGAGATTAGTTCTAACAAACATGCATCTTATTCATTTTAATCACATTGTGTCAATTACATCTTTTCGCCCTGAGACATTTTGAAGAAAATTACAAGTTTTAAGTGTTGGTTGGCGTTCCAATCTTAGTACAGTCGGTGCGAGATGTTTTTGCGACTTGTAAATATATGATCCGCGAAGCACTATTAAGAACTATTGGTAATCAAGTGGCATTATTAGGTGGTCTGCTATTACTTCTACCTGCAACAGTTCAGAAACATGCGCAACCCAACTCTCCATCCTTACCATCCCCTTTCCTTCAAGTTGGTGGTTGACAATCATAAATGTATTGATCAAAACTTTTCCAAAATAGCTGTTCAAAATCAAGAACGTTTATGTCTCTGCCTGAAAAGAGACTACTAAAATCCATGTGACGGCATTATTTTGAAAATTATGCAAAAACTGAATTTTCAAGTCTTTGACATTTTGCACTAAAACTCTGCTTCTTTGAGTTGTTTTTGAAGAAAAAAAAAATCGTTATGAAACTTTCCAAACTCATTTATTTAAAAACTTCGAAAAAACTCGAAAACTAATTTTTGGAGGTTTTTCTGATAGATATTAAAAAAATCAGTTTGGAAATCTTCAGAAAAAAAAAAAAAAGAAGAAGAAGAAGAAGAAGAAGAAATTTTGCAAAACCAACTCAAACAAACATTCGTTTACATTAAGACTAAAGATGTAGAACAAGAGCTATAACTTGATTTGCCTGTACAATCATCCTGAATTACAATACTCCCTCTAGTTCTGTTTATGTGACGCACTCCATTTAAATATGTTCCAAATGTAATGACATACTTTTAATTTTGAAAATAATTAACTTTATATTTTTTTATTTTAGCTACAAATTGTCAAGTTCAAGTGATGAACTCCCTTGTCAACATGTGCTTGTGCTCCTGGGTGGGTGGGGGCGGGGCCGGACCCACATTAATTCAAGTGGGTTCAATTGAACCCGCTTAATAAGAAATTATATTATTTTTATATGTAAATTATTTTTTCAAGCACTAAGTAGAGTTAAATAATAAACGTTGAATCCTCTGGACAAAAGGTGAAGAACGGTTCAGTGGCTTTTCCAAAAATGGGTAGATTTAAAAGACTCACCACCCAACTTTACCATTTTAATCTCTGGAAGATTTATTTAAGAATAAAAGTATTGAGATTAATCTTTTAAAGACCCAATGCCTAAGATATTATACCATTTACTTAAATATATATATATATATGTATTAATTTTTTTTGTTTTTCTGTTAGAGTATTCTTCTATCTCAATTTCACACTTGTTTAGAAATCTTTTAAAGTATTCTGCTTGCCTCTTTCTCGTGGTTTACATAACACTTATTTTTTATTTGTTTAAATTTAAAATATTTTCCTAGTTCCAAAATTCTTATAGTAAAGAAGTTATTAATCCAGTTTAGTTTATAGTTCTCTTCTATTTTTTATTGTTTGCAATAATTAGCTTATAAGATAAAATAATTTTGAATTTGTAAGATTTAAACAAATAAGTAGAATTTAGTATTTTGGTATCAATATTGATGTTTGTTAAATAAAATTATTAAAAATTTATTATATTTAATAAATTGTTAAATCTAAGAAAGTAGATAAAAAGTTGTTAAAATTTATCTTTATATGTTTTTAAAAGGCGGCCTCAAAATACAGAAAAAAAGAAGAGTAGCGAGCAAAATTTTTTTTGTAGGTTTTGTTATGAACTCAAACAAAGGAAAAGGTAAACTATATTTGTTAAGCATGGTAGTGCTTTTACTGTCAGATGCAACGGAGGGTTTAGTCTCTATCAGAACCCGTTTCCATAAAATACTGGGTCCGCCACTGAGTAGGGATGATTTTGTACATAAGGCCATTAATTGGACGGTTAATAGGACGGTTAATAGATGTAATAGATCTAGTTCTCTATATAATGCAGTGGAAGCAAAGGCTTTTAAGAGAAGACAGAGGAAGAACAAAACTACAAGGACTTTATTTTGCGGGGAAGAAGCTGTACAAAAGCATGGCTTCCAAACCGGGCATTCTCACTGAATGGCCATGGACGTTTCTTGGAAACTTCAAGGTACTCTTTAATTTCTTGAATTCCCAACAAATTTTTCCCCGTTATTCTTTTCATATGTTTAAATTAAGTATATTCGGACAGAGGCAGATGCAGAAAATTAACTAAATAAGTACAAATAATAGAATCTGAACCCAATATATCAAACTCATAGAATATCAAACTTGAATTCATAAAGTTCAAATCCTGATTTTTGTCAAAGTAGCTTAACAACTTGCTTCTCTTCTTTCTTCTTCTGTTGGACTTGGAAATAACTTATTCATTTAATGCATGAGATGTCTCGACATTGCACTGAGTTCTTTCAGTCCAACATTACGAGAGGATTATATTGTGATTAATTGTTTGTGTTTTGCCTATTCATTTCCGCATCATTTCTTTGAAAGAATATTCATGTACGGGAGCTAGCAAGGGAGATGTACGGTTGGCCAAAAGAGAAAAAACGAATTCTTTTGAGCCTTTTTATCTTTAATAAAGATTTATTAAATGTGACAAAGTTCCAGGAAAACATTCTAATATTTTCTTATTAAGATAAGTACGTAGCTAGTGTTTTATAAAGTTAATTCTACAAAATAATTACGGTCTGTTTTGGTATTAGTACTGGCAACTCATTACCTTTTTGTTTTGTTTTTGTTTTAATCATTAATTTATTATAGTAAGGATTCTGCTAACTTTTTTACAATATTGATTTGTATGGGATGAAGTACTTGGTTTTGGCACCATTTGTGGGTCACAGCATATACACATACTTTATGAGCAAAGATGAAAGCCAGAGGGACATTGCATACATAATCATACTCCCACTTCTACTATCGAGAGTGATTCACAACCAGATATGGATATCTCTATCCCGCTACAGGACTGCCAAGGGTGATAATCGGATTCTTGACAAGAGTATTGAATTTGATCAAGTTGATCGAGAAAGCAACTGGTATGTACTTCCTAGCCTTACGCTTTCATTCATCTGCTCCAAATACATAGTAGTAGTAAGTGACTTCAAACTAAAAGGAAAAAAATGATTTCTCTCACTTCTTAAGGTCAGGTGTTAATTTTATTGTAATTATTTTAACTTTCAACTTCACGTTACTTGCTCCACTAACACTAAGATATTATTATACCACTAAAAAATATGATGGAGTGATAAGTACTTCTATATTCTCAAGTAAAGGTCTTGGGATCGTAGAATGGTGTTGCCTTTGTTAGGGAGCGTGTTACCTCCGAAGTAGAATTTTACGGCTCAAATCCAGATTAATCGAGCTTCAAAGCGGGTACCAGACATTTGGATAAACAAATAAATTATTAATCATTAGTTTTCAAAGATTTTAAGAATCATCGATTCACTTATATTATTAATCATCTATAGTATATGTTGAAAAATAATGTAAAATTATAGTAAGAAACCTAAATTGTAGATAATTTTGAGGTCTTTGAGTTTATGAGTGCACTATTTTTTCTTCAAATTGGTGTGAGAGTCTCTAAGATCTTGGTAGAAATTCAAATAGCTTCCGCCACTAGCGGCCGGTACCGCCAACATGTACTGCCCGCCGGACCGATGACATAAGCATGAAAAACAATGAGAAGGGTTGAGCAAAAAATTGTAAGTTTACAGAGATACAAGCAAATATAGCACAAGAGTAAAAAGCTCTTCTCTAAAGGTCGAAGAACAGAAAAAAAACAGTAATTGGAAGTTGTCATTTACGGTGCAATATTTAAATTTCCTATAGCTTTGGAAAAGTTTGGTCATAATATTAGTTTTATTCTGGTAAGAGTCATAATTAGTGGTGGCAAAATGGTTAAAAGAAAACAGTTATCCTATCATATTATTCGTTAATAAATGGGTTGGATAATGAACTTTATAAAAACGGGTCAAACATGGATAAGAACCATATTATTCAATTAGAAAATGGATAACCAATGGGTTTAACTTTTACATATATAAAACCTCAAATTGGGGGTTTTTCAAGTTTGAGAGACTAGGAATTCTCCTAAAGTGATCATATTCAAGAAGCCATAGATAACCCGGTTTTTATCTGTATTAAATATGGGTCAGGATCGGATAATTTATCCGTTTTTATGTTAACTGTTTCCGAGTCACCCATATCTGACCCGACCCCCGCGGTTGCCACTCCTGCTCATAATATAAGCTTTATTTACAGAATTAGTTTTAGACTCGGTAGGCGCATACCTAAACCTTGTACTCCATTTTATTATGTTCTTGGACTCTTAACTAAAAGGGTCGATCCAACAAAAGGCAAGCAAATGCAAATTTAATTGTACATGGCATGACTGATTTAAGGTTGAATATATGATTTTGTAGGGATGATCAGATCATATTTAATGGACTGATATACTATATCGGATACCTGTTGCTGGAACAAGCTCATCACCTGCCTTTGTGGAGAACTGATGGCATCATTATTATTGCGTTGCTTCATATTGGTCCTGTCGAGTTTCTCTATTATTGGCTTCACAGAGCTCTGCACCACCATTTTCTCTACTCTCGTTATCATTCACATCACCATTCCTCCATTGTTACTGAGCCCATCACTTGTAAGTTGTCCTCTCTCAAAACCGTTTCACCATCATCTTTTTTTATATATTTTGTGAGGTCTTATAAAAGGAATTTTTTTTCTATTTTGGCAGCTGTAATTCATCCGTTTGCCGAGCACATATCATATTTCTTGCTCTTTGCCATACCATTGCTCACCGCTACACTCACTGGAACTGCTTCTATAACTGCATTTGGTGCGTACGTAACTTACGTTGATTTCATGAACAACATGGGGCATTGCAACTTTGAGCTCATTCCTAAGTGGATATTCTCTATATTTCCCCCTCTCAAGTACTTGATGTATACGCCCTCGTGAGTCTTCTTGCCCTATATTTCAATGAGCTTAATTTAATGCAAAATATTTACACAATTAGGTTATTTACAAGGCAATTGTTACTGAAATTTTATGGAAAAGAAAATCTTCTTTTGAATGTAAAATTCCTATAGATTATTGGGCACGTTAGTGATCACTGAAGTTTTGTATTTGTGAAGATTTTGTTTGTTCTTTTGGCACTAAGATCATTTGTGTTGATGGCACAGGTACCACTCACTACATCACACTCAATTCAGGACAAATTATTCTCTTTTCATGCCAATGTATGACTATATCTATGATACACTGGACAAGTCATCAGATACATTGTACGAAAAGTCACTTGAGAGAGAAGCTGAATTGCCTGATGTGGTGCACCTTACACATCTAACAACCCCTGAATCCATTTACCATCTCCGCGTGGGGTTAGCATCCTTGGCCTCGAAGCCTCAGTCCTCTAAATGGTATTTCTGGTTAATGTGGCCTGTCACACTATGGTCGATAATGATCACATGGATTTATGGTCACACGTTTATTGTCGAGAGAAACTTGTTCAAGAATCTCAAATTACAAACTTGGGCCATCCCAAAGTATCGCATACAAGTAAGTAATGAAATTGTATTCAAGAATGTTTCATATTTTGGATCTGTTCTTAAAGGGATTGTTTGGCCTGATTCTAAATGTTGTTGCAGTACTTTATGAAATGGCAAAGAGAGACTATTAACAAGTTGATCGAGGAAGCCATTATGGAAGCAGATCAGAAAGGCATAAAAGTATTGAGCCTTGGACTCTTAAATCAGGTAAGTCAAAAATATATGAGAGAATTACATGATTCTTCTTAAACGTGTGATTTTCTTGCATGCATACATCTAGCAAAACGTCTGTTAGCTATCACAAACATTGACTAATATTAAGGCGAAAAAGAATTGAAAAGAATTCTCCTCTCACCCTATATCCAATGTTTGTTGGCTGAACCCAAGAGAGTCTCAGTTGTACTAGTTAACGCATCTAAATAAATGTAACATTCTAGGAAGAGCAGCTGAATAATAGTGGGGAACTTTATATAAGAAGGAATCCTCAGCTGAAGGTAAAGGTGGTAGATGGAAGTAGCCTAGCTGTTGCGGTGGTCATAAATTCCATTCCTAAAGGAACTTCCCAAGTTGTCCTTCGAGGCCGTTTGTCCAAAGTTGCTTACTCCATTGCCTTAGCCTTGTGCCAAGGAGGAATTCAGGTATATGTGATCACTATCAATCTCGTCCACAATATTCGTTTTCCTTTTTCTCATTTTGAATGTAATTTTTTATATTTAGGTTGTCACGTTAGATGACGAAGAGTACAAGAGACTTAAAACAAAGCTAACCCCCGAGGCTGCAAATAAACTGGTCCTGTCGAAATCTTATAATGTTTCAAAGGTACGTATAAACCAAAATACATGGAAAAGTGTACAGTCCTGAATCTTGATAACTCATAACAATCAAAAGAGGTTCATGATTATGTTGCAGACATGGCTAGTAGGGGATGGATTGAGTGAAGATGAACAATTGAAAGCACCAAAAGGAACATTATTCATTCCTTATTCACAATTCCCAGCAAAGAAAGCTCGCAAGGATTGCTTCTACTTCAGCACACCGGCTATGATTACTCCAAAACATCTTGAAAATGTAGACTCTTGTGAGGTTAGAGACGGTTATCTAATATCCTTAATTTCTCTTTAGTTTTGTTGATCTTCTTATTATAGTAATTCACAATATAATTCCAGAATTGGTTGCCACGAAGAGTGATGAGTGCGTGGAGAATAGCTGGGATTTTGCACACGTTGGAAGGTTGGAAAGAGCACGAGTGTGGTAACATGATGTTTGATATTGACAAAGTATGGAAAGCTAGTCTTGATCATGGTTTTTGCCCATTCACCGCTTCTGCTACTGAATCCAAGAACTAGAGATACAGATTGTCTTTATATATATGATCATATCTTGGATCCGTGGTCAAGTATATCAGCCATTTGCATTAGGTGATCTTTCCAGAACTCTGTATGCATTATATAAGATGTAATATGAACAAATTTTGGAGCATGAATGGTGACTTCTATTGATTAACAATCTTTTTGTTAATCTCCCTTTTCCTTTCCATTAACTTTATTTTCCTTCACTTCTTCACTGGATTTCCAGGTTTCCTTCGTGAATTGAGAACTCTCAATTAATAATACAAATAGTCTCAGTGCCTCTTTTAGGGAGATTCCACTATTTTGTTTTATGATCTATTCACAAAGTTCCTATAAAAGATAAAGAAGGAATTCTTATAGTTCCAGGACCATGCTTATTGGTTGTAACCTTCACTTAGCGATAGTCTCATCCACAGTTCAGAGGTATGCCCAACCTACATCGAACAAAAGAGCAAGATTTAACCTGTGAACAAATCATAAAAGTCATTTATAAGTCTTACTCGTCGCATCAATTATAAGCTAATAAAAATGAAAACTAAAATTAATGCTCAAAGAAAAAGAACAGGGTACGGTTTTCAAGGGATATGAGTAAAAGTTGGCATGCCAATGTCAATTCCCAATTGCCTGAACCTAAAAAATCTACAATAACAAATGATAGTATCCATTGTTAACTTTGGCATTCACTTAATGGATGGCAAGCCAAACTAAACTTATCGCAAATGTCAAGAGACACTCAGAGCATTACAATGCAACCAATTATATGAACATCCAGAATGATTTGCAGCCTTCCCAATCTGTCCACCCTTACTACATAGCCACAACTATCGATCACCATCGTTAGCTGCTGTCACACCCCGAACCTGGGCCTGGACGTAACACGGCATCCGGTGTCTGACTACATGTGACCAAGCGAACCAACTGGCTGACTGAATTAACACGTGATATCATAGCATACTGAATGCGGAAGATAAACTTATTAGGAGAATATCTTTTATATTAGGAGAGTATCTTTTATTATTTCATATCTTCCATTGATTTGATTTAGTCCCTATAATAATCCCTATAATTGTGCCTAAATTAGTGGTCTTTGATTTGTATTCTATCAATATAAATAGGGATCATGTAAACCATTAAGAATCAATAAAAGAGATTATATTCCTTCATGGTAATCAGAGCCTTTCTACCCTAATTTTTTTCTTCTTTTTTTCGCCCATCCCTTAATAATGGGTGATGCACCGGCAACTACTAACAACAACAACTCCATTGCCGACAAACAACCACTACACCCGGCCTATACGGTCACCAACATCAACAACAAGATTTGTATTCTTGATGGCAAGAAGGTCTCATACTCTTCTTGGGTCAAATTATTCAAGCTACACGTCCGTGCCTACAAAGTACTTGATCACATCGATGGCACCAAACCACCCGAAGAAACAGATCCTACCTTTGCCGAGTGGTCGGAACTCGACGCGCTAATCCTACAATGGATTTACAGTACCATTTCGGACGACTTGCTTGCCCGTGTATTGGGACATCACAGCTAGAGAAACTTGGCTTAAAATTCAGGACATCTTCATCAACAACAAACATGCTCGAGCCGCAACTCTTGAACAGAAGTTCATCAACACCACCCTGTCCTCTTGCTCCTCCTTCGACGACTATTGTCAAACTTTGAAGGACATCGCAAGCCAACTCGTCGATGTCGATCAACCAGTCACAGAGAGCAGATTAGTGATACAAATGGTGCGTGGTCTTCCTGTTGAATACGATACTATCGGCGTAATCATCAATCAAAGCTACCCCTCTTGGGATGATGCACGAGGTATGGTCGAAGCCGAACAACAGAGACAAGCCGTCAGACTAGGCTCCGATCGATCGGCGGTCTTGTTGAACTCCACTGCCCAACCGCCGCCGACAACCACCAACACCACCTCACCATACCCTAATGGTTACAAAGGCAAAAATTATGACCCAGTCAAGGCAGCACGAGGAAGGGGACCACCGACCCGCGATGGCCGGAATAGGGGTCGCGACACCAGGTACCAGGGCGGCAGACAGGGCAGCGGACAAAGCAGCGGCCAATTTCCAGCATCTCCTAATCTGAATGGTGGGATTTCTAGGTTTTCTTATTACCCACAACTTACACAAAATGGGCCTCCAAACAATTATATTCAAAAATGGACTCCACCACCCAGCCCATATCCCTCTCAACCATTTCAGGCCCATGTTACAACCCAGAATAATTTTTCAGCACCACCAGATTTCGGCCCAACAGGAAATAATTGTTACACCTCGTGTGTTCGTGCGTTGTCGTATCGTAAGGTTGCTAGCATGGTAAGAAGGTATTTTTTTTTGGAGGTATTTAAATAGGATGATAGTCATGCGTTAAGTTTTAAAGTCAAATGAGTTGTGACACGGAAGTTGAAAAAAAAAGTTTGTCGCAAGTTACGCTTGTAAATTTCACTGAAATTTGGGTCAAATGTGAAAGAGATTTTCTCTCAATATACTTGGAGTTATGGGGTGATCCACCTATCAAATCGAATATCTACGAGTCTAGTTTCCAGCGCATTTAACCGTTTGTCGATACGACATCCGAGTAGAGA
>MCJB01002508.1:7900-19838 GCA_002018475.1 Nicotiana obtusifolia | reverse complement strand
GTGTGCTTGACAAGGAGCATGCATATACTGGCTTACCAACCCCACAGCATAGGTAATGTCAGGTCTAGTGATAGTAAGATATCTAAGTTTTCCCACAAGCCTCTGATGCCTGCATCATCCAAGGGTTCTTTTCTCTTTTCTTCAAGCTTATGATTTTCTTCTATTGGGCTAATTGCGGCCTTGCAACCTAACATCCCTGTTTTCTTCAAATCAAGGACATACTTCTTTTGAGAGATGGCTCTACTTCTTATAGATCTCGAAAACCTCTGTGTCCAAGAAGTACCTTAGCATGCCAAGTTTATGTCGAAGGTGCGGCTCAGGTAAGCCTTCAATCTTGCAATCTCATCAACATCATCACCAGTGACCACAATATTATAAACATTTACTATGATCCGGCTCACTTTCTCACCCTTTATTACGAAATGTGTGTGATCAGAAGCACACCTTTTGTTGCCAAACTAAACTATGGCCTTACTGAACTTCTCGGGAAAGTCATCTTTGCAAACAAAGGCCTTCTTCTTATACTATGGCATCTTGTCCAAAGCGAGCGGTCATGTAAACCCTTTGTCTATTCGGCTCTTTCCTTTAATAAGAACAATCTAAATGTGACACTTTCACGACGAAATACCGGGAATTTTTGATACTAGAGTCCCCCAGGAAATTAAGCCAATGATCGACTGTCCCTGCCCATTCTAACGGGGCATTCTATTCCTTCAAGTCCCACAGCTCTAAATGTGCCTATTCCTTCGACACCTTTCCATGGAAACAGGGGAAAAATGGCTTATTCCGCATCAACCTAAGCCCGCTTATTCCGACTAAGTGATCCATTGGCGAAAAGAGGGCCTTCCTCCTTCTTGCTTGAAGCTCTGTCAAAGAAGCATTCTATTCCGAAAAGGCTTAGGGCTAGGCTAAACCTCCCTCAAAGCCATGAAGTCCCAGAGCTCTTATTCCAAGAACTGGTGATATTCCATTGTTCCTGCGATTAAGCTTTTGATCATGAGAAACTTCACTGTAAAGTTGAACCAACTCATTAGTACAAAACATTTCCAGTTGCTTTTCTTGTTTTGGGAAGCATTGAGTATGTCTCATGATGGGCATTGAAAATCTTTTCGCCCTCTTCTCTTCCTTGCATCTCTTATCTTCCAATGGGCATTCAAAATTGACTTTGATCTTCTGTTTTTGCACATTCAAAAGCCAGAAGTGAAGTTGACAGCAAGGTGATATATGGCGATCAGTCCATTGAACGAACCATTTCACTCTCAACCAGAAAATCAGTTGGTTTTCTTGTTTCTGGGAATCGTGAATATGTGTCATACTCTTCTCCCCAGTTCCTTCCTTGCAAATCCTATCTTCACATGAGAGTTGAAATTTGTCATCCTTCATTTGATTCTGCACATTCAAAAGAAAGAAGTGTGGTTGCCAGTGAGGTAGTACATGGTTATCAGTCCACTGACTGGACCATTTTTCCTTCCTGCTTGGTGTCGACATGAAACATCTGCATATATGTATTGTCTTTTTGGAGACTGTCAGCAGCCCAAACTTCTTCACTTGGTTTTCTTGTTTCTGGGAATCGTGAAAATGTGTCATACTCTTCTCCCCATTCCTTTCCTTGCAAATCCTATCCTCACATAAGAATTGAAGTTTATCATGATTCTTCTGCTTCTGCACATTCACCAGAAGGAACTGTGGTAGCCATTGAGGTAGTACATGGTTATCAGTCCATTGGGTGGGCCAGACTTCCTTCCTACTTGGTGTCGACATGGAAAATCTACATACTTGGATTGTCTTTTTGAAGAATGTCAGCAGCCCAAAATTCAACATCTGCATTATCCTATGGTTTTTTGCATCTTTGATATCAGTTGGAAAATTGTGCATCAGGTTCCTAGCATCCAAAATGTGAACCAACAAGAGCATTACGCAATTTGCATCAGAAGCAGATTTGTTGTTGATCTGTGTTACCACATTGGTTTTGTTTCCACTTCCATTTGTTTTGGTTAGTCTGCTCATTTTGGTAACTTGTTTACATTGCAAAGTGTAGCTGTGTTGTTTGTTTATCCAATTCATGTTCCTGCAAAACAGAAAACAGTTATTTAAATCATGTTTCCTTCTAGCATGCTGTCTTTCCAGTAGCACCTGACAATATTTCTTATCTGTCCTCTCAAATTCTTGTAGGGTCTGATGGCAGAAGAAATCACAAACTTCTCCATAAATGAGAACAATCAAAGATGTCAATATGAATTGCAGCTTTGGTCCGACAAACTGAGACATCAGTAATTGTGCTTTTGTGCATTTTTGTAACTGATTAAAACAAATTCGATTGTATCCCCTGAGAGGTTTTAGCCAGTGAGTAGCTATCATTTTCTTCTTTCTCTTCACTACCTTGCAATGCTGATCCTCAAATATAGGCATTGGAGTTTATCGTCGTTCACAATTTTCCTTCCTACAATGTCCAGTTCCGCAAAGGAAGCACACTCAATAGGGCCGACATCAAGAGCAAAATTGGCTAGATGATCTGCTAATCTATTGCCTTCTCTATAGATGTGTGTTACCCTTGCATTGCAATATGTAAGCAGCCTTCTTATTTCTTCTATTTACTCAGCGATCACCCAAGGAGTATTCCAAATTCCGTCAATAATGTTTTTCATTAACATAGAATCTGCTTCTACCCAAACATGCGTCAGATGACGCTCCTTGCAGTGTCTAAGTCCTTCTAGTATTGCAACTGCCTCTGCCTCTGTATTGGATCCCTCTTTGATCTCCTATCCGCGAGCATATGTAACATCTCCTTCCTCGTTCCTCAAACAGAAACCAATAGCACTTTTTCCTGAATTTCCCCTCGCTGCACCATCAGTGTTCATTTTGATCAACTCTTTCTCTGGTAATTTCCATAGCACTTTGTTGACTTTCAGTGTTGGGGAATAATGTTCCAACATTATTAACAAGTCTGGCCATTTGTGCGGCACATTCTGAATTCCAGGTTTCCTCACTTTTACTAGAGCTTGTAATGTCGATGACACCTGATATATGACTCTGCTGACAGTTGCCACTTCTCCTGATTTATAGCTATTTCTCCTTTTCCATAACTCCCAGACGATTGTAGCAGGTAATGCTTGGAACACAGGTTTTAACCTCGTAATAACCTTGTGTGTCCAGCATCGTATCACAACTTGTCGCAGATTTAGGCCCTCTAGAGATATACCAGCATGAGAGAGAAAATAGGACCATGTTCTCTGAGCAGCAGGCGATTTCCAGAACACATGTGTCAATGTTTCCTCTTGTGGATTCACGCAACACCAACATCTAGACGTAATCATGTAACCCATTCTTTTGATTACATCATCTAGAGGTAGTTTCACTTTCCACAATTTCCACATGAAGAAGGAAATTTTGAACGGGAGTCCTTTTACCCACATGTTCTTATATGCATTCAATGGCTCACCTTTCGACCTCACATAATTCCATGCCGATTTAACAGTAAACTCTCCATTTGGTTCCAGCATCCACAAGTGTTTGTCGAGTATGTTTCCTTCCTTAGGTGGTTGAATATGTTCAGTGATATGCATTGCTAGGTCTTCTGGCAGAAGGTTTCTCAACAGTTCTTCATTCCATTCTCCTTCAAGAACGACCTCACATACATTGTTGATTGACTCGTCAATCGGAAAGTTTTGAGGAACATTGAAGTACAGAGCTCCTATGTTCGTCCAGTTATCATACCAAAAAAGGGAGGATCCCATTTTTGGTTTCCACAGGATTTGATGTTCTATACTATCTCTGCATTGGAGCATCTTCCTCCAGATATGAGAGCCATCTCTCCATGGGACAATCACCGCGTTCATTTTTTTGCATTATTTTTGCGAAACAAAAGAGCTCCATAGTGTTGGTTTTGTTCTAAAGTTCCACCAAAGTTTACAAAACAAAGCATTAGAAACATCATATAATGATCTGAAGCCTACCCCTCCTTCTTCAATTGGCAGACAAAGTGATTTCCATGACGCCCAGTGTCGACTCTTTCCACCAACTGAATTGCTCCAAAAGAACTGAGCAAACTGTCTGTGTAATTTGTCAATGACAAAATTTGGGGGATTGACAGCTGATAGCAGATGAATCGGCAGACTTTGTAACACATGAGAAATTAACACTGCTCTACCGCCAATGGATAGCAATTTCCCTTTCCAGCCTTGGAGTTTATCAAGAATTTTGTTGATGATTCCGTGATAAAATTCCATTTTTCTCCTAGTGTAGAAAATTGGACAGCAAAGGTATGTGAAAGGGAAATTATTCCTTCCAATTCCAGTAGCTCTTTGAACCTTATTAACAATCTCCTGTTCAGTTGAATCATGCATGTAGAAAGCTAATTTTTTCCGATTAATAAGCTGACCCGATGAGACTTCATAAGCATTTAGCACTTTCATGATTAACTTTAAGGAGGTTGTAGCAGATGAGGAGAAAATTATAGTGTCGTCCGCATATGCCAGATGATTTATTTTTGGGCTCCATTTCGGCAATCCAAAACCACAAAAATACAAATTCATATGCAGTGAATTTAGACCCCTCGATAAAGCCTCAGCTGCCAGAATGAAAAGTGTTGGTGACAACGGGTCTCCTTGTTTTACACCTCTTGATGATTTAAAGAAACCAAAAGGTTGCCCATTAAGAAGTACCGAGTACCAGTTGTTTGATATCAGAACAAATACCAAGCCAATGAAAGTCTCGCAAAAACCCATTTTTCGCAAGACTTTTGTCAGGAAGAGCTAAGATAATCTGTCATATGCTTTTGTCATATCGAGCTTGATCACCACATTAGGTCCCGCCTTAGTCCTTAGTCTAATATCAGTGACGATCTCCTGGGTCAGTAGGACATTTTCCACAATGCTTCTACCTTTCACAAAACCTGCTTGTTCTTGCGAAATTAATTTCGGCAACAAATTTACTAGCCTACCATGTATGACTCGAGAGAACACCTTGTTGACGAAATTGCTGAGACTAATTGGTCTCATGTCGCCAAAATTGTTCACTTCTTTCTTCTTTGGCAGCAATACAAGATTTGTGTGAGTTATAAATCGAGGTAGTTCTTGTCCACTAAAAAAAGCCCGAACCATATCCCATATGTCGTTCCCCACAATATCCCAGCAGTGTTGAAAGAAAAACCCATTGAAACCATCCGGACCTCCCGTACTATCTGCATTTAATCCAATAACTGACTGTTTCACTTCCTCTCTGGACGGTATTTTGATCAATTCAGCATTATCTGTTTCTTCTACCAGCCTTTGGATGTGTTCAAGAATGCAAAAATCAGTAGGTGTTCTTTCTTCTTGGAACTGATCAGAGAAGTATCGAACAGCCTCCTCTGCCATTTCTTTCCCTTCCAGCCATTTACCATGATTGTCTTGGATGCATTTGAGCTGCAATCTCCTTCTCCTCCCATTCACTTGTGCATGGAAAAACTTGGTATTTCTGTCCCCGTCTTGGAACCATTGCATTCCCGATTTTTGTTTCCAAAATAGTTCCTCGATTGCCCAGACTTTTAACAAATCTGCCTGAACTTTATGTAATCTTTCTCTGTTTTGTTGAGTAGGATTTAGTTCAAAAGCCATCTCGTGTGCAGCAACTATTTCTTCCAAGCTAGCGACCTTCTGGAAAATATCTCCGTACGTAGCCCTGCTCTATGTAGAGAGTGCCTTCTTCAATTGAAAATCAGCATTCCAGTTTTCTTGGACCACCTGCTTAAAAGAATCATGTTTCACCCAGAAATTCAAAAATCGAAATGATTTCTTGATTGGTGTTGCATCATGCTTGAAAGTTATCAACATCGGGCTATGATCCGACCTAATCTTTGGTAGATGTTTGACTTCCATTCCTGGTCAATTGTTGGAATTCAATGTTGTTGAAGCATCTATTGAGTCGCTTAAAAATACAGTCTTCATCTGTCCTCCCGTTCCACCAAGTATAAATACTCCCCGTGAAGCCCATATCTGACAGATTACAAGTGTTCATGCAGTGTCGAAAGTCGTCGACCTCGTTTAGTGACACTGGAAGGCCGCCAAACTTCTCCTCTTCATCCCATATAACGTTGAAATCTCCTCCCACCAGCCACAGAGAAGTCATGTCACTGGCCAAAGCATACAGAGAATCCCAGAGTTCAATTCGTTCAATGTTGTCGCATTTAGCATATACCAATGTAAGGATGAATTCTGTGTGACTCTCGAGATCATGCAGCTTTAGTGTCAATTGTTGCACCATATCCATGACAACCGTGACTTCATATTCTTCATTGACAAAAGCCCAAATTTTATTTGAAATATTGACAAAAGATTGCGGCAAACCAATTCTTCTTCTATATTTCTCGATCTTCTTTGATTGTTGCATTGGCTCCATGATACCTATGAACTTGAAATGGTGTTGTCTGTGCATTGTTATGAGTCTTTCAAAGGCACTCATTGTATTAACCGATCTCACATTCCAAATAATCGCATTCATGCTAAATTATTGGATTTAGAGTTGGTCCTTCTAGTTTGAACACCTGCGGGTTGAACATTGGCAGTGATTTGCCGCTTTTTTCTTCCCTTTCCAGCAGATTTCGCACGTTCCATGATGGTCGGTGATAGATCTCCCTGTCTAGCTATATTTTGAAAATTTTGGGAGATTGATTCTTCATCCATGTCCTTGCATTCACCTTTCTGGTTTTCCTCCTCTTCATTATTGACGCCCATGTTGACCAACTGCTTCTTGGCAGAGTCAGTTTTGAAAATTCTTAAAGCATTTGCCTTCTGTCTATGTTCTGTTTTTTGAAGAGCTGTGGTATCCTCTTTTGTAACCCCATGAATTGTTGATAGAAGTGTATTAGATCCATGCTGTTTTTGTTGCTTCTCTTTACCCTCTGTTCTGTTTATGCTCGCCTCTACATTGGTCATAGAGGTAAGCATTCTATCCCCTGCATCTCCAGTAGACTTCACTGGAATTTCCACATTAGATTCAGAAATTTGCTGGTGTTGTAACTGTGTTTTTTTCTCCCCATTGTCCAACAATCTCGTTCTTTCCTCTGATTGCCATTAACACTTTGATTTTCATCCTCACTCTGTTGATCATCTGGAAGCTCTTGTTCGTCATTGACATGTTCCTCATCAAGATTTATTTCTTCATCCTCTGATAGTTCTTCTCTTTGTTCAGCCCAGAATCTACCCTTTAGCATAGTTTGGTCGAGAGACCTATCAATTCCCTTTGTACCAAAAGTGTCGATAGATTGTGAAGGCACCTCTTGACATGATTGGTTTGTAGTGACCAAATTAGCATCAGTAGGCATTTTAGGAACTTGCTCAAAGTTCCTATTCACCCATTGCAAAGTGGTTTCCTTTGGTGCTGCACCATTACTCCTATTCTCCTTCTGAAATTCTGGAACCAGTGGTTTAATTGTTTTGTTTGCCGATCTGGGATTGCTAACAGTATCCACATCAGGAGGAACTTGTCTTTCTTTCACAATTTGATCTTTTTGTTGGTTTCCTTCTATTTTTTCAGATTCCCTTACCAGTAGAGCAAATTTATTTGTTGTCAAGAATGAGTCATTCTGAGTCGTTTTCTTTGTCGCCTGTGAAGGTTTGCTGCTGCCAGGTTTTGAAATTATTGTTGTTGCGACTGCTGCGAGTGCATTCTTCTCTCCCCTTGCTTGATCAATTACAACCAATTGGTTGCACGCATCCGATTTTTCCAGCACATAACCACTGTTGTTTTCCTGAGTTCCTTTATCTTTTGAGTTAACTGGCAGTATTTCCAGTCCTGTTTTAGGCTAATCAGCAACTTGCTTCTTTTTGTTTTGTGCTCGATTGACCTGCTTCCATTGTAAATCCGGGTTGCCGACAACTTTACCATTCGATAAGATCAAGACAGGTGCTTTTCCATTCGCCTTCTCCTTTGCTTTCTCATTCTCCATAGTGTTCTCCCCCAATAATTCCGGATGAATTTTCCAACATTCCAACATATCATGACCCTGCAATTTACATTGTTTACAGTATTTGGGAATGAAGTCATAGTGTATTTTTACCCATTCTGTCCATACGCTCCCCGTGCTTTCATTCTCAATATCCATCCGCACTTTCTTTGGTAACTCAGTTAACAAATCAACTAACATTTTTACCCTTGCGCAGCTCGGACGAGTTTTGTTGATTGTCGCCATGTCCAAATGCAGTGGCTTTCCGACCGCTGAGGCTAAAGAAAAGATGCTTTCTTTAACAAAAAAGGTCGGAAGCAGATTCGGAAATGAAATCCAAGCCATAGCCTTTGACCTTTCTTCTCCTTCCTTGAAATTAGCGTCATATATCAGCGTTCTCATTTGATATTCGTAGCCATTCTTTGCCTTCAAATAATACACTGCCTTTGAGGTGAAGCTGATAAAATCCTGCCAAAGTGTTAATCGGATTAACACATGTCCATCTCTGAGCAATCCGATATTGCAATCACCCTTAATTCCACATTGCGCAGGAATTACTCTTCGTAATTCTTGAATATCAGGCCACCCATAAGAAAATTTACCTACCACGACATATGGAGGCCCTCGATTATATTCATTCGATCAACTTCGGCTTCAGCATTAGGGCTCGTCGCTGGAAGTGAGTTCAAAGCTGCCGGTCGAAGGAGCTTACTGTAATCCATTGGTTGGGTGTTTGACGCTACTGGGGGTGGTTTTGACGTGGGAGCTTCGACGACCGGATTTGAGGTCACCGACGTCGCCATAGCACCTCCGACGAGGCTGGCGACTGGAAACGAACCAGTCTTCTCTATCGTCAGAGCTTCTCTTTCTATTCCATCTATTCGATATAAACTATGAGAGTGGGGTGCTGTTTGGCTTAAGTATTAGAAGGAAATAACGCTATTGGTCAGTTTTTTTAGAACCAAAAAACTGATCGATTAAGGCTTCAATTTTGTTGAAACGCGACTGTTCTTCGCACTTCGCCATTGATTGAAGGTTGACGGAAGTAAACAAAGGAATTGAAGAACATAGAGGGACAATAGCTGAATCCCTGCTCCTTCTACAAACCCCATTGAGGGAAAAGATCTAGGAATTGAGGAATCAAGGGAGAAGGCTGAATAATCCACATGCAAGGTAAGTTCCCACACTCATTCTCTTAGGGATTCTTGAAAATCCATTGCATGCATGTAAGAGTTCATGGGAACGTAGATGAAGGCTATGAGTTCAAGATAATTACCACAAATAGTGTGGGTTATGATCATTGTTGAGCTGCATGTGCCATGAATATGTTTGATAAGGGTAAGGAGAGGAAGATAATGAGGAAGCACCATCTGAATTTGGGGAATTTTGGTTAATAATAACTATCAAGCGTAGTAAGTAACCGTTAAGCTATTCTTTAATTATAGATTAAAGAATTGCTGCATATTACGTAGCCGAGATCCGACGCAATAAGCACCAGGTATGTAAGACTATACCGTTCCTTCTTTTGCACGATTCCTGTCGAATACAATGTCACAAAGAGCCCCAAAAGAATACTCTATTCTTAGAAGCTAAGAGTGTTTGTATTGTTTCCCCTCTTATGGAGGTTTTTATATGTTGTTATCTATTTGACATTATGTCACTTTGAAAGTATAATCAATATAGTATTTAAGTGTTATGTCACCATGAGAAAGGTATTCTTGATTGCACAAGGAAGAAGGGGTAATAAATATAACAAGTCAAGAACACAAGTCATAAGTAAGTTTGCAATGTATTACGTGTATATGTATATATATGTATGATTGAATTTCTTGTGACCGAGCCGGGTACGGCCGGGTAAGGCATGCTTTAAGGTAGTGCTGATGAGCCCTTGGGGGCGTATGTGATATGTGTGGTGACGTGTATGTAAAAAGGTAATCCATAGATGATACGAGCATTGTTATTAACGAAGGAATGATTAAATAAGTCCAGCATACCATAGTTGTTTTATATATCGAGCCGTTCTGTACGTCGGCCGGGCAGGCACCTAGTGTGCGACTTTATATATAGAAGTATATGTGTACTACACCGGGCCGAACTAAAGTCGGACAGGCTGTTATACACCGGGCCGAGCTAAAATCGGACGGGCAGTTGTACACCGAGCCGTTCTATGCGTCGGCCGAGTAGGCATCCATTGTGCATTTATATAAACACCAGGACGAACTAGATTCGGATGGGTAGTTACCACTGATCAGTTGGGAAGATAACGATAAAGCCCACAGAGGCATATGTTGTGACCGAGCCTAGCATGGCCGGGTACGAGCCCACAGAGGCATATGTTATGATGACCGAGCCTAATAATGGCCGGGTAGTTATGACCGAGTCCAGAAATGGCCGGGTATGATTATGAGCCCACAGAGGCATGTGTATTTGATTACGATCCCACAGGGGAGTATGAAATTGTTTAAAGTAGCGATTAGGTGATTTTATGTGATTGTATGTGATTGCACGTGGTAAAGTTCATGTAACCGATTTCGGTAGTAGTAATAAATGTATATGAAATCGGCAGGCCCACGGAGGTGTATGTATAAGATGTGGAAAATGATAATGTACACGAGTATGAATATGATAAATGTTAGAAAGGTTACACAAAAACGCATAAGTCTCACCAATATGCTATGGTTAGCCGTCCTTAGAGGCATACAGATGGTACAGGTCATGTATTTCTTATCCTAATGCTTATACTATTGCTCTTACATTACGCTTTCTGTCTTACATACTCAGTACATTATCTGTACTGACGTCCATTCTATGTGGACGCTGCATGTCGTGCTGCAGGTCCTGATAGATTGACAGAGGGAGCTCATCCACCACAATAAGCTATTCAGTACGCAGATACTAGCAAGACTCATCCTTCGGGCTTGCTACATTTTGGTATGCACTTGTATAGACATTTTGGGCATGTCGGGGCCCTGTTCCGACGTAGGTTGTATTTTGTATATTTCCATAGAGGCTCAATAGACAAATGTCAGTATATGTATAGACAAGTGTTGGGCTATGCGCAGTTGGATTGCCTTGTCGGCAAACGTATGTACCATGTTGTATTTTTTTTTTTTGATTTAAATAGGTAGTTTTTTTTATTTGTACCATGTTGTATGTTTTTGTATTTTAGCCTAGTTGGCCACGTTGTGTATAAACGTATGCCTATGATATAGTACGGTATCACGGAAGGTTATTGTTATTATTTTTACTGTTGTTATATTATCACTTGCCATCCACGTGAGCACGACATACCTTATAAGTAATAAGGGAAGTCAGGTGAAAGGTTCGCCGGCACTCTGCAAGCAAGGTCCGGTGCCCGTGTCGCGGGCCCGCCGGGCGGGGCGTGACAGGAAGTGGTATCAGAGCCAGGTCGTGTCCTAGGAATTGTCTATGAGCCGTGTCTAGTAGGGTCTTGATTATAGGTGTGTTGCGCGCCACATTTTATAATCAGGAGGCTACCTAACATTTAGGAATGTTACCTTCTTTCTGAATCTAGATTGTGCGTAAAGCTGAGTCGTAAGTGTTCATCTCTAATACTCACCTTGTTTTCCTTTCAGAGATGCCTTTGACTAGAAAGCAAACGAGTAATAGACGACTTGATACAGAGGCAGGAGAGGGTACTAGCCAAGTGCCCCAAATCAGAGAAGGCCAAAGTGAGCCTCGAAGTGAGATGCCATCTCAAACCTCATCTACTCCTCTTTCCCCCGAGGAGATTAGAAGCCACCCAACATTTCCAGATCCCTTGTCTGGTACTGCAGACCAGGACTTGCAGACTGCGGTCCAATTGTTGACTAGTATAGTAGCTTCACAGACTCAGAGGCAGAATACTGGTGGAGTTGATAAACCAGGTAGTACCAGAGTCCGTGTATTTGTTAATCTGGATCCTCCAGTGTTTACCGGGTCTGATCCTAAGGAAGACCCGCAGGATTTTATTGATCAGATTCACCGCACGCTGTGGGTTATGCATGCTAGTGATAC